>VICI01002729.1:0-15516 GCA_019593645.1 Akabosia matsudoensis
CTCTTGCCATGCGAGAGCATTACTATTGCTGGCAACAGTAGTAGTGCACAATAGTGAGTGTGAATTCTCTTACTCTACTACGTTCCAAGCGAAACAGTATTGTTCTTTGCTGGCTTTCACGATACAGTTTCTTCGTCCGAAATTTTTTTTCGAATTGAAGAGATTAGAGAAGAACGGGCTTCAAGTATGAATTTCGGTGCATGTGGTCGCAAATTTTGTAATGTTTTTCTGGAAAAGGATTAATGAATGCTTTTAGCTGTTAATGGATTAAGTCTGAGACAAGACATGCTTTGGCTTTAACAGTCCTATAACGCTTGACCTTTAACATGCTGACTGTGGGGCGAATCATTATGTATACAATTTCAATGCATGGCTGTTGGCATGGCTCCTAACAAAGTAGACTAGTAAGGCAGTTCTCGATGTTACATGTTCCCAACAGTTAGTTTTCATTAACATGGTCGACTGTGACCCTTAATATTCTCAGGCACAACGTGAATGAAGAGGAAATGTATTTTTGACAGAATTATGTACCAAGTGAAAGCTGTCTTTCACTTTCGACGTTTTAGAACAAAAGCCGGGTCGAAGCACATGGACAGCATGCTTTCAGTGTATCGCAACGAATACGACTAATATGTTCCATGGAATCGTTGTTTTGTTAGTTGCCTGCATTCACATGAAAGTTACTACATAGGTGATCCGTTTTGGTAGAGCGTATCAGTGTTATCGTAAGTAGCTGCATTACATCGACATTATAATATTTAGATGTGCACTGGCACGAGCTACATGTGAAACCTGCACTGATCATATTTTTTGTCTGCCTTGCGAGTAACAGTTACATGCTAAGGAAATCCTTGTACGTGGACAAGACTCGGTGCAATCTATCATTTAAATGAAACGACACGCGGGCTAAATGTGGCAGTGGTGTAAATAAGCCATATGTAGAAATGATGGACGCCCATGCTTATGGTGCATCCAGTTCACAATGAAATCCATCAACAACTGTTATCGTTTACTTGCTAAGCAAACTACGTCCTACACAATTGAAATAGAGGGAGGTAGCTATTACTATTTAATACAAATACAAATGAAGATTTTCAGTTGCGTTCTTTCATTATCAGCATCTTGTACAGAGAAGTAATATTGACATGAAAACACGGCTGACAAGCCTACTTATTCTTGAAGCTACATGGATCTTCAGTAACGAAAATGCTCATATTCATATATAAGTCAATTGGATCGGTAGACGACAAAGTATAGGGTTATACCTTAACATTTCGCTTGTTATGCGTAAAACAGTCACTTAGATGCGTGCGTCTAGTTATGACGAGTTAAAAGTAGTTATATTAGATATAACCATTTGTGTATAAGTCTATAACTTTCGTCGTATACTTTATAGAGATCGGAGCTAGAGGTAATATTAAATTTGATAGCAACATAACGCTCGCTCTTATGGCATTTTCCATGCGACAATTCTTCTAACAATTCCAGAATGCAAAAATTCCAGTGGGGGCAACAACATGAAAAACTCAAATTGCTATGCATTGGGAGGTAGTAATGAGCAACTCTTCCATGATCATTTAACTCCAGATCCACGGTAGGATTGGGATGTGTTCCTATTTCTCTCCCTGAAGTAATTGGCCAGTGAATTGACTTGTCGCATGTTGCAATGAGAACTATATGTATGCTACTGACGGTGAGAATCATTAGTGATTCGACCAACATGCAGATAAACCAAAACTAAGCAAAAATGTTACAACGGTAATGCAAGTGCGGGCTTTGTTCATCATTCTGTAGTTTGTTGTTACTGTGGAGAAGCCTAGGCCTTCTGCCCTTCCTCTCCTTCCTAACCGTGCGGCAACGTACTTTTTTTAGGCTGATCCATTCTCACTAAACTTCTATTTAGCTACCCCAGCGCAGCGTTTTGCTCTCTGTTTGATGATAGCAACTGAGTCTAATGATAATGTCGTATTTTTCTGTTTCGTACAATCTACAATGCAAGCTTAGTAGAACTGTTTTTTACTTTATGATGACTTGACTGGCACAATCTACTACAACGCCTGTTTGTACGCAAGAGTAGAGCATTCTCAATAGGTTTGGTTACGTGTTATAATAATGTACAATTCAATAAAAATTCGTATGCCATGTTATATGGGTAGAAGAGTGAGCAACCACCACTACTACCATCGTAAAGAGTACTGTGTACTAAATGCATAGACGAACTATGGGATGAAATGAAAATCCTACCAAAAATATTTTACGAACCCAAAACCTCCTCTCATTCTTGTGCCAACAAACATAGTGTAAAGAAGAGGCTCTTTTCCACATCCTCATCGAAGGAACTGTGTCTCTTGGAAATCTTGCGAATTTTGGACTATTTTTTGGTGGAAATTTATCAATTTTTCGAAAGTGTTCTGAATCAAGTGGCTAAAATGGTGGGGGTCTATCCTATCTGTGTAACTTGTTTAGGCAGCCATTTTCCCCCAGATCTGGCGTAGCAACAACTCTAGAGAGAGAGGCGAGACGGAGTCAAGCTCACAGGAGCCAGCTGCGTATTCACTCTCCCCATTGCTCACAATGTATTCCGATATGGGGGAATTTGCACCTTTTCTGTTTCGCCAGAAGTGATTGTTAAAATTTGTGAAAACGTTGACCTGACATGACATATCCAAGCTTGATGAGGTCAAAAACAGATACTAACCAAGAATGGAGTCCTCGCTGTACCAAGAGAGCCCAAGTTGTGCAAAAAATCCACCCAGAATTGAAATTTTATGCTTGAGGATTTTCACTAACACCAAACACAATTCGCTTACTTGTACTTACTTCTACACTTGTGTATTCTCTAGAATGTGTGTAGGTCTGCTGGTGGGCTGGGGAGGTGGGCTCATCAATGCACAGACACCCCCTAACATACTCCCAAACAAATATATTTCTATTTGCTTACGATCACAATTTTTCTGTACGCTTCAAATCCAACTTGCGTTCGTTGCGTCATGTAATAACGATCCAAGTCACTCTATATTTTATAGATACATTTCCTTGTACACTGCAGTTTCTCAAATTCTCGTGATACTGATATGTAGCCAACATGTACTACACAAGCAACAATCCTGTTAAAAGTCCCCTTGTTAACGAAACCCATGCCAAGGATTCTTACAATTTCTAATACACATGCACAGGACGTGAATATTTCATTTGAAGCTTTCCGTAGCACCAGAATGTAGGGGGATTACATGTACAAGACTCCATTCTGTGTGGAGCTCAATCAACTCCTGCTTATACTTAGAGTATCCGTGTAGTGACAGTATCCTAAATGTAATACTGGACTCGCAGAGTATCTCTGCTTTTTAAACCTAGCTACTGCCGGAGAAATTTCTAAGCATTAATTTCTCCGATCCACTGCTTGTTAATAAAATGACTTCGTTTGTAACGTCCCTAAAAAGTCCCTATAACTGCGCAGTGTCAAAATAAAAACCTTTGAGCTCTTTCCTTAAATCTGCTTGTTGCTTGTTGAAAAATATATATTAACCATTGGAGAACTGAAAGGATGCGTGGTAGCAGTACCCTGAATCCTGATACTATGTGCATGAAGATGCGTATGTACATTCATAAGAAGTTCCTATAAAGCTTGCTTCGGAATCATAAGCTTCTAATGCTTCTATAGTGATGCTTCGGTGTACAGTTTTTTCTTTAAAAAAATTTATGCTGAGTTGAGCAGATGGAACGCTTGATAGTTGATATATGTCCTTAGTTACTGGATTTTTGGGTATAAATGATTGTTCATTCATCAAGCCATCTTCGGTGACGATGTTTTATAAATATTTTGCTACCTGTGTTTTATGTACTACTCTGTCAGAGTAAGTAGTAGAAACAATAGTTTCCATAGTTCCTATGTGCGGAACTTCATCACGTACTTTCATCAGCAGCAGCATCAAAGTGTTAGAAATATGAACTTGCATATGGGCAAAGTATACTGTTTAGATCGGATTTAGGAACATCCTAACTTCCAAGTCACCTTCTTTGTAATTATGTATTCTCTGATATGACGACAAATGATAATGAATTACAAGATATGATGATATGATAATACTTGAGTATGAAAAATGCCTTGTTTAGGACTAAAAGAAACCAATGGACATGCAACATATCAGAAGAACATATGCAACAGAAGCATGCTTCGCTTTATCCATATCTTTCTTGCATCTTACAAAGCCAGAAGTTCGTATATTTGATTGGTTTGATTTTACAGTCAAGTAAAGTAGTGCTAAAGCTTTTGCACAAGTTCAGATTATCTCTGGTAAGCAGACCATTGGTTACAAGTGAAATAGGAACAAAAACATGTCCACGCAATATTTGGACAAAATCCATGTATACTTTATTGGAATACGCACTGATTTGATACACTAGTATTATGACATTGGAGACGAGAGAAATGTCTCATCCCCGAATGAAAATGTTATCTGGACATTGAACACACGTAGACTCTAGTCGACTTCCTCTCCGGCAGCTTCTCCTCTCTGAATAGACCCAAACACCTCAGACGGAATTGTAACATTTTCTACCTCCATTTCGTCTTCTGAAAATAAAAGCACAGTTAGCTTTTCATACAGAATTTTAAGCCCTCGCGACGTGGTAACATTACCTTTCTCGTTTCCTTCATCATCATCGTCAATGTCAATTTCATCGGGGTTATTTGCTTGCTTCTCTGCGTTATGTGTTTGAATAAGGGTATCTCCACGGACAAATGACACCTGGTCTGGTCTTTTCGGGGGTGGCGTTGTTTCTGCAATGGATGACGAGATTTCCTGTTGTATTCTCTCAGATGCTGTGTTTTCAGTTGAATCAGAGGTCAATTGTGTCTGCTGTGCAATCAAGTTGGCGGTAAACTGGGTATTGTACAGAGCCTGTACGGACCGTTTAACACGAAGCATTTCCCTAATGGTATCTTCGTTTCCATGCCGAACTTCGAAATCCTTCCACGCAGCCCAGAAATCGGCAGACACCTATTTCAAACAGTAAATATACATACAATTCTCATGCGCCAGTTGCTTGCCTTTTAGATGACAAAAAAAGAATCCTTACTCTTGGATCACAGATTTGCGAAGTATGGGCGTAAATTGCTCGTGCCCTATCAATTTCTCCCAGTTTTGTTTCTAACTCAGAAAATCGCATTCCCATTTGTCTGGCATCATGATCGGGAAGAGCTTCCATTGCCGCTTCGAATATAGGTCTGGTCTTCGTTACACCGTACAATGAAGCAGCCTTTTGGATGTAAATGTTGTACATCTGTGGAGCAATATATTACATGATAACAAGTTGAGATTACTTAAAATTCAGGCTTTGATTGAGCTAATGGTTTACCTGGTATTGATCCTTTTTATCGACTGCCTTGCAAGCCCGATCATAAACGTTCATTGCACGCCTAGCAGCACCGTATTTCTCTTCTAGTTTTGCATATAACAGGTAAAAATTCTTTGCATGTTGGGCAGGACACGTTTCCAGGCATTGTTCGAACAGATCTCTTGCCCGTTCAATTTTTTCTCCACCATACCGCTCCAAGAACTTGGCCAAGTACGTATTCCACAAATCAAATACATGCGGCCACTTAAACAAACTGATGCCTTTTTCGTAAGCCTTGAATGCCTCTTCGAAATATTGGTTCTCTTCCAAGAATAGGCCATAATTCATGATGATCTGTGGTGTTGCAATTTTCAAATCAATGATACGATCATAAACAGCTTTGCAGCTTTTGTATGTTCCGAACGATTCCTCGAGATCAGCATAAAATGACCACAACTTAAGATTTTTGTATAGCCTAGCTTGAACCGTAGCCGAATCATCTGAGTATGCGGCTCGATGTCCGACTGGAGGTGTAGTTGCAGTGTACATCAGTCGCAGTGATTCTTTATGGTTCCTAAAAAAAACATCAATAAATATGAAAAATTTCAATTAAACATTTCGAAAATAAATATTAAACTTTTTTTTTTGAAACAGAAGACTTACTTATGACGTAGCTCCATTTCAGCCCATTCGCACCATACATGTGATAAATCGTCTACTTTCATATATGGCACATGTGTTGCTTTCTCAAATATTACTCGAGCATCATCCAGTTGTCCAGCCTCTTCGTAAAATTTAGCGAATGCAACCCACAACGCATTGAATTTTCCAACGGCTTGCTTGGGATCGACAGTTTGCACACCTTCCGTGAATGCAGCAATGACCTGTAAAAATACATATTTGCGAGAAAATTATAAAAAATCTATGACCAATGCTATGCTCCATTATTTAAAACTTATCACGCTAACCTCTTTTGGTTTTTCTTTGAGTAGTTCCACTCGCTTCAGCCACTCATTTACATTATGTGGATTTTGACGAAGTAGTACAGAATTTAAGAGCAAAGGACGCCTTTCCATCAAATTTTCCAGTCTTGCCAATCTCATTTCAATTATAAGGTCTTCAACTCCATCCGCTTCCATGAGTTTAGTCAGCGATGCTTCCTCAAACTGAGCATAGGCATCGAATATCTGAGAGAAATCTCGAACAGTTGTGACACTACTAATTCCCTCCTCGTAAATGTCACGAGCTCGTTCAAAGAGTCCAGACCGAACATAGTAATCAGCCAGACTGGTCCAAAGTGCTCCGATTTGATCCGTGTATCTTCTCAAACCACTTCTAATGATTGCATCTACGTCTAAAGATTTTACTTGCTTAGGATTTTTGGATATCAACGTGCACAGTTCGTTCCACAGTAAGTAGTTGGATTTTCCCTAAAACACCACAAAATTGATATTGGAAGATATAGTTGACCAGAGTATTTAATTCCCGAATTACTACAATTGTGTGTACTTTACCTTGCGGGAAGTGAAATTTTCATTGTTGACTAAATGCGCAAGTCTAACAGCAGCGTCATCAAGACGTCCAACTGAGAGCAGATACTCAACAAAATCCTCAGCGTTTTCTGGACACAGCTAAAAAATGAAAAGGCCACATGTAAATTAAAATTTCCCCTTTTTTTGGTACAAATTAAAATTATGTATTTTGAGAGTTACCTTTAAATAGCGCTTGTAGACACGCACAGCGGTTTCTGGAATATGATGCTTTTTGGTCACAAAATTAAGATACATCGGCCATATTCTGTTATGTTGGGTTATCGGCAGCGATCTCAAGGCTCTATCAAATATTCTGCGCGTCTGGGTGACGCGTCCAGTCTTGACAGCAAAATCACAATACTCTATCCAAATCCTTGGCATTTTATTCATAAACACCAAGGATCTCTCAAAGGTGGCGAAAAGTTCTTGTACAGATGGATCCTTCGGTCCTTTTTTCAACACATGACCCTTTCGAAAAACAAGATAAGCATGCCACAACTTGTAGGATCCTGGAAGTTGTTTTAGTGCCCTCTCGTAGACCAAATATAGTCGTCTAGATTCCTTCTTTGTTTTCTTTTCTGCTCTCAAATGTTCCAAGTATCTTGTCCAATGTTTTACTGAAAATGGGTTCCTCAGGATTTCCTCCTCGTGGGCCAAGTCTTGTTCGGAAAGCTAATTTTTAAAACAAAACATAAATATCACGATTTAAATCACAAGAAGCTTTAAATAATGTTAGAAAAATATCACCCTTACACTTTCCACAAACTCCTCCGTTTCGTGAGAAGTGGAGGCCATTTCTTAATGATCAGTAGATAAACAACAACTGTTAGCGCTTACGAACAACGTTCACTGACACTAACTTCCACTTTCACTTTACCTATCACAAAAATTAAAAACTTTCTCTGGAGAGGAAGAGAATAGAAAGCCGGCCAAGGGCCAAAACAAAAACGACGTCGCTTTTATTCATCAATATCTGTTGCCTTCAAGTTAGCGCTACAAAGTACAGCGATAGGGTGGGCAAAAGGTACGCATGAAATGGGCTTGTAAGCATACGGGTAAACAAATCAGATGCTTTTGATGTAAACATGTTTACATTGTGTAAAGAGGTGTCAGCTCCTCGCGTGTATGCAGTATACCTATGAATAAAACTTTTTGTTTAGTTTTTAGTTAATCACAATTAAATCCCCGTTGTTGTGTTCTTATCCAAGTACCAGCCTGTAAAATGGCATCCGAAGAAGAAATAGAAAACAATGTGGCGATATGTAATGTGGATTTGCCAAACAGTGACGGAATGGTGCCTGAGGACGATACTGACACAGCAGAAGAGACTGGTCATGAAGTCTTAGTGGAAGAAGAGGAAGACAAAAGTTCAGTGGCAGTTCCAAATGAGTGTTTATCTTTGAAAGAATGTGAGACGAAAATGCTCGAAAGACTCACGAAGAACCCCTTGGTCGTTGCAAAAAGTCAGCAACGAGGAGAGCCAGACTTATCTGATGACGAAAAGTTAGCTGCGCTGCGAAATTTGTATTGTTCCTTCCCTGTACAGTTTTTGATTAAGTATGGACAGTATATTAAGCCTGAGGATTCTCCTTGTTTTGATAAAATGCGGACGATTGGAAATTATCAAGTGGATTTTCATATAAAGGAAATTGAAGCGTCTTGGATTAAGGGTGAGTAGTATCTTTAGTTTTAAATGGTTTTGTATAAAGTTTTATTTTAAATGTTTAAATTTTACAGGATCACAGGAGAAACGTTTGAAAAATAGAAGGTATGAAGCACTCAAGAAGCTTGTTGAAACTACCGACTACTTTTCGGAAGAAGAAATGCAAAGACGTAACCCTATTTTGTATGAACAATTGATTGGAAAGTATCACACTGAAGATGAGCGAGCGGCATTTCTTCATCAGTCTTGGAAAAGCACTTCCGGTTCGGGGACAACGTCTATGCCGCTTACAGACATGTTTCTCGCTCATTTAGAGAGAACCTCTGACGGAATTAGTTGCAGGAGAATGGCCCAAGAAAGTCAGCAAGAGGAGGAGGATGCAGCAGATGCAGAGTATGACTCGGACGATGAAGATATGGATATTGATCTAGCGGAAACGTCAAAAACGAAAGAAAGAAAGAAACCAACTGTGAACGATGATGAACCACGAGAAGAAATTGAAGATGACGAAAAGGAACTTTTAAGGGAAGAATTTTTCACGACAATGTACCGCAATTTCTTGAATGGCAAAGATGAAGATTTTGATTACGCGACCGTAGACGAGAACCCCGATTATGATTGCGGAGAAAACTTAGATAATGATGAGGAAGAGAAATACTTCGATGATGAAGAACCTTGCGAAGTTTCCGAACCAAACTCAGATCAAGACGACTTGTTTAGACCTCCTGTGCGTAGCAGTGAAATCGAGTCAAAGATTGAACAGTTAAATGTAAATAGTGAGCAGCATACATCTACCAATGAAACTTCAGCTATCAAAATATTGAGTGGCCAAAATACACCGTCGGGAAGTGAGGACGAAGACGAGTTAGACAAATACATGAGAGAAATAGAAAAACAGCTTGGGAAGTAAAATGTGTACTAATGCTTTTAAATTCTGTGATATAATATATTTAGTTTACTTTATTTCGGTACATAACTAAAATAAAAGATGTAAATCAGTCAGTGCAACTTTTCATTGGGAAAGCATTGTTTGAATTGCCGAAACGGCTCGCTCAGCAGAATCAATGCAGCCCTCTAGGCCAGATGCTGTGAATCCATCTCCAGCTGCAAACACTTGCTCATTTAGTTTAATACAGCCTGGCATGGCTTCATATGCATCCATTACCTGTAATTACGAAATAATATCGATTTCATACATAAGTATCCAAACGAACAACGTAACGTAACGCCAAGAACTTGCGATATTCATTTGAAAGCAGACCTGCGAGTATTTCCATTTATGGCATTTGATTGATTCACCAGGTAGCGATCCAACCTCTGGTAAAATAGTTATTGCCTCTTGTACCAAGCTCGGTTTTAGGCTTTCTTTATCATCCTCTGCATGAATTGCGCCATAGTCGACATTAGTGTGCATTACAACTGAAGTCGGCTCTGTCAATGAACCCCCTCGTTTCAAATTATCAATCGACCAGTAACGGAATGGAGTTGGATTTTCGTCTAGGAAATTTATTGGCTGAGATGATTTGCTCAGCTGCTTGACCTCGTCAAAGAATATTCCGAGGGCATATCGTGATGAGTACTTGACAACTTCCAGTTTCCCTTTGACACTTTCATCTGAGAGCAAGTGGGAAAGGCCTTCTAGTTGAAGAATTTGTGGAACAGGCATTGTCGAGATCACAATGTCAAAAGAGGTCTTCACTTCGTTGTCTGTTGTTACTTCAACTTTTCCAGTGGGCAAAGGATTGATCCTGATCACTCGATGATTAAACTGTATATCGCTTTTACCAATTGAAGCCTATGCATAAATATAGTGAAAGCTGATGTTAGTTATGCATAAACGACTCGTTTTCCTCTTTATTCTCCAAGCTATAAATTTTAAGGGACTGACCTGCTGGAAAAAGTGCTTGACAATAGACGCTGACCCTTGTTTGCAAGCAAAGTGCTCCTTTCTCGGGTCCACTCGGAATCCTGGGATTCCACATACTTCAAGTGGCCGTAGGAGGCCATTCTGTTTTAGATCTGTGATTAAAGCAGGGCCACAATAGGAAATTTAATCTACACGTAGGTATGTGCTGGAAAAAAATTCTAGACTTACTGTCAAAATAAGCTTTTGAGGTAGGATGATCCAACGTCCGTGTAAGATATTGAGCACCCAAATCCACAAAGCAGTCGGGATTTTTAATACTTCTACTTGTCGCAAAGCGGCCACCTGCCCCTCTAGCTTTTTCCCAGACGATGTATGTCAATTAAGTTCCGCAAAGCAGCATTACTTGAAATCAAGTAACTGATCAATGAGCTAGTCGGGCCAGCGCCAATCAAGAGTAAACTCTTTTTATTACTCATAGTATTATATTTTTATAGTCTAATCGAGACCTATATTCTTTATTTCCACGAGACTATATGAAATTCGTGTTGTCGGGTTAAATCAATACTAAAAAGACTCCTTTATTATGCTATCATGCTGTCAACGAAAAAATCAGTTCTTCTGGAAACCGGCAAAGCACAAGCGAAACAGCCTTGAAAACACGGTTTCCAAAACGTGCTTACACAATCATATGCGATGTTGGCAATGCTGGTTTGAATTTAAAAAAGCTGGCCACCTTGCTCTCAAACATCATATGGAACGAACATGAAGAGATTCCCTATATATAAATCTCTTGGAATGCACGTGCTATAAAGCTGTGTAGGTATTTCTTGACAACAAATACCAAGTTGTGGTCCTATTGAGACCAAGATTCCTCTCGTCCACTAAAACAAAAAGAAAAACTGTGAATAAGCGACAGGTTGCGGGTTACCAGAAACAAGAAATCATGGACATTGTTACTTGTTATACGTAACTTGATTCTCAATTCTATTGCCTTTGAAGTGCAGGCTGACCAAGGTGTATTTTCGGTATTATTGGTGTACGGAAACATAAATGGATAGTACAACTGTTGCTTGCATACAAGTAAAATAGACAATAAAAGAATATCTGGCTTAAGGGAAACATGAATTGATGATCATGTAAAACTTGCATGAGGAGTTTTCTAGCATACCCAGCAATTTACATACCGATGCTTTGATTGAACGTATACATCAGCTAAAAATCTTGTTAAAGCATTTGTGCGAGCTTGTATATAGTTTTTTCTGAAAGGCATAGGAGGAATTTTCTTACCGTCTTTTTTCGCATATGATAGAAAGAGCCCGATCAAAGCAAAAGTTGCTAAAAAACAGGCTTATACAAAAGCTTGGTATATAGTGCTCCAGCTAGTTTTTTGCAAGGTTTGTTTGTAAGTGTGAGCAAGTAAGTGCAGCACCGATGTGCGAAAACTATCGAGCAATTTTTATTTTAAGCGCTGCATTTTGTAAGTGCCAAGATGATTATAACCACGCAATGTGAGAGGAGCTGTTAAACGACGCAAAAATTACTGACTCTCAATAGTTTTATAATTGGAAGAGTGGTGTAGTGCTGACTATTTTACTATTTCAGTTACAGTAATTGAAACAAAATCAAGGTCAGCAAGTGAAGTGTTGGCAAAATGTGATCCCCTCAAAGGGCGAGCGTTTCGCTACTGGAACTTTTGAGACTTTCGATGTATAGAAATTAAGGAATGGTGAAAATCTAAGTTGACGTAGGTAAGTGCATTTGAAGTATTTGGAAACTAGATAGCTCAAATTGTTTGAAATAAAATCAGATACAATCGGTTTGCTGAAATACGAAGCTATAGTCAAATACTTTAGGCCTTCAAAGCGTCTGTTCAAGAGGACTACAAAAGTTTTAAAAATACACGTTATTAAAAATATTCGCTATTAAAGTTTTATACTAATGAATTATTCCCAATTTTAAGGGTGTATAGGAGCGGGGCATATAAGGCATTCATCAACAGATCGTTTGAGTCGGCCTATTAGGTTCAATGATTCTGAGCTATGAATGAAAAAAATGAACCATACTTGACTCCTACAGTTCTGTCCACTTTGCTTGTCAAGTTCCTACAGTACAAGATCACGTTGACAGAGGCCTTCCAAGACAAATCCATTCGAAGAAAGCACGTGCAAAACTGATTTTTTACACGGGTTTAGATTACTTGAAAGAATTTCGTCCATCTCTCGTTTTCTTTTATCGGTATGTCAACAAGCTTGTTACAAGTTATGGCGGCAGCTCTAACCTTTGAGAATGTAAAGAGGATATCAAACAAAATGGCAAAAAGACTCGTTTAGCATGCAAAGAGCCATTCTTTTTCTCACTCCAATTTACCAATGTGATCTTTCCTGTTTTTATCGGCATGACAAAGAAACATTACCGAGAATTTTCCTCCCTCCTTTAGTACCTACTTACTGTCCTTGATTGTCGGTATAATTGCCTTCCTCAACGGGCTAGAGATATTATTAATTTACTAGGTGCACTAGAAGGCGTTTCTTTACATAAAATGATATAATTCAGCTCAAGGGATCAAGATAAAGTTGTAGGTCATGCACGATGTGATTATTTCATATTTAGAGCAAGAACTTTTTTTTCCACTACGTCACGTTATATGATGGTGACCCAAAGGTGATGAAGTCATGTTTCACGAGTTGACTACGATGATTAACAAGTTTTACGACATATTGGTTGTTCCTCTCTTATCGCAGTCTGATTGATCAGCTTTCATCATTTTTGCCTGAAAACTTAGAGGAAAAGGAGAATGTACTGCTTTCTTTGACATGTCGTAAATTGACGCTAATATTTACAGATCTTTACATCAAAATTAATGTGGACAACTTGAAATGGAAAAGCCATTTGAACTCCTTCGTCATTTGACTTAATTTAAGGTTTGGCTTTCCAATTCCAGCCAAATGATGATCATACAGTCGGTTGGTGTCATTTTTTAGCTGTGTTAATTTCAATATTGACATTGCTCTTGGGTTGAGAACAAACAGGAGCAACCCGGAGTTTGGATAAAATAGAGTAGGAATGATCGAGAAGACGTCTTGCTTTATGTTAACAACTTGCCTACTTATTCTTAGTTCCTGCGTATGCGCTTGAGAAGAAGGGCGCCCATGAATTATCGCTGTACACTGCGACATAAAAACACAATCGCTGGAATTATTCCAAAGTTTTTGCAATCCTTGGACAGACCTAGTCGTTTATTGCCTGCATTCATTCTTTCATTCAAACTGATTCATAGTGACTCAAACATTGATTTTAACAAGCAGGAGGAAAGTCAAGAACATTCAAAAATCATGTAAACGTTAGTGTTTGAAAAAATAATAATAATAAATAAAAATTACGCGTGCAATGTCAGCCAGAAATTAAAAATGGATGTACCCTGTAGAGTTAAATAACCTAAAAAATCAAATTTTATCCAGGTGTAGAAAAACGATAGGTGTTGAATTGACTTCATTCCTGAATATTACAGAAAACACCAGAATCAGTAAAGACTTTTAGCATAACAATACCACAGAGTGAACTTTTAGTAATCGGTCCAGTTTTAGAGTAAAACTATGCGCCAAGTTTAATTCGTTGTTATAATTTATATTTATAAGCCCCGTAACTCAATGAACCATGAAGTTTTTTAATCATATCGTGCGTAGATAAAAGCGATAAAATGAAAACACATAATATTGAATATATACATACATACTTTTGTAAGTATGCAAGTATCACGAGGTAGGAATTCATTCTGTCAAGTAAACAAAATTGTTTGATGTGATGTGGGTTTTCACTCATATTTTGTATCAAGTACGGTTACGTCTGAATTTTGTTTTGTGCTTAATACAAGCTTATATTTTGAATACTTTCTAAAATCACTGAACATAAATATACTCACACACCTTCTTAGCCATTTTCCTGGCAGCATTATGTGTACATATACAAAAGTCCATTTAGTTTGAAATGAAAGTATCTGCAGGAGAATGCAAATATTCCAATGCCTAACACTTTGTACAATGTGCAGGGTTTAAAAGGGTTTTCATCTGTTTTTCTCTTTTAGAAAACTTTCACCGGCGACTACCTACAGTTACAAGAGCAAAATCAGTGCACTATCAGGCATTAAGACTCAGCGGTGAAGACACAGTTTTGTCGAGTTGTCACACTTTACTGAAAATTTTGATGATTGACGCATACGGAATGGTAGAATCCACGAATCCAGTAATTGGCTACAAAATAGTGATTCACTACCTGAGTTTATCCCATCATCCAAAGGTTTTAAATTACAACAACAAGCCTGACATTAGTAAACAGTCAATAAACTGTGAGACAAAGTTACGACAACTCTTTTAGTGATCACGGTGTGTTTTTACTGAATAAAAACTGTGCTTAATCTTTGATAAACGGTGCGAAGGATACAGTACTAAAAATCAAGGTAAAATGCCACTTCTAAACCTAATTAAACGTCAAAAACGTATCATATAAAGAGTTATGAATCATATATAAATAATAAAGAAGGAGGTTTAAAATGAACGACAATGGAAAACGGGAGGGGTATGGATCAACTGAAACCGGGGCTGCATTGCCTGTGGATCAAAACGCTAATGATGATAACGGATCTCCGGACTCCGACGAATTTTGCTTCGATGACATCAAAATACCTTTTCCCGATGACTGTTACATGCAACAGATCAGAGAGCAAGCAGGAATCGCAAATGGCCCCGTCATGGTCAACTACCAGTATGCAAGGAGTCGTCGAAGGTATAGGAATCCATAAAAGCGTCTAGAGTTTAGCATTGAGCCAATTATTAAATGTCTACGTTTATTAGACCTCTTGTGCGAACTAAGTCAGAGTCTGACTTCCAAGCGCTTCGGGAGGACGACGACGTTGATGTGGAGAAAATGCGGGATCGATTAGTCCGAAGGTATGGAAAGGCTCATCGGAGCTTTCCTCTAAAGCATCTTCCTCAGTTGACACGACAGCAGTGGCTTGTGTTAGCAACTTTGGCCATAGTGGAGTTCACTTGTTTTTGCACGATGTCGATACTAGCTCCATTCTTTCCCAGCGAGGTCAATAAGATGACAATTCATTAATCCAT
>VICI01002730.1:0-15513 GCA_019593645.1 Akabosia matsudoensis
AGGTTTACGCTGTTTTTATGTATCATTTACATCACAATCTAATTAAATCTAATTAAATGTAGTCTCATTCGTCATTATCGTATCACTTAAATAGATACTTGAGGATAATAATGTTACAATCAGCACATACAGAAGCGTGCGAATGGTTACGAATTCTATGGAACCTGATGACATAAAATTGTGGACTGTTGTTGTTATTGACAACGATGACATTTGGGCGAGCGACGCTGTGACTATCCGAAGCTGGGCATCTGATGATTACAAGTTGACGTAAAGAAAAATTATATTCATATTAATATTATATTTGTTAGAATCCAATTGTAACAAACTCTTTCTATTTTCATTTTCTTACAATCAGAATAATTTCAGGTAGCATTGTACTGAGACTACTTGAAAATCCGAAACTCTCTTTAAACTGGAATGGACGGATATTACACAATAGCGTACTGGATGGGATAAAGGTGACCTTGTTCAACAAGGAGGGTCAAGAAGATAAAACGGGTGATCCCATTTTCGTGGAAAGTGGGGCTATGCTTTGCTCAAGCGATGCTGATGTTTTATATGTGACGCCTGGCGCCCCGCCCACTATCGAACTTTTGACAGCTGCTAGTAAGGTGAAGCACATCAAATCGATTTGCTGGTTCAACGCGCTACCCCATCCAACGAACCCATCAAGAGACAAGTCACGCCCGTTTGAGAATTATACCGAGGTTGAAACTGAATTCCATCTCTCCAAGCGGATCAACTTTAATCCAGTGATGTGCACGCCTAGTGAGCTCGAAAATATTAACGCGTTGAACAAGGGTAAAAAAATAAATACAATTGTATATAAATAAGGGAATACACAAATAATTAAAATATATATAAATAAGGGAATTTACAATTTATCTACAGGTAAACTACAAATTAACCCTTGCGAACTGACGCGAAATTGTGTTCTCATCCTTGGGGATGCAAAATCAGATGACGACCCTGTCTACTCATCCCTGATCAAGACAAGCAGAGAATATCGGAGCGCGATTCTCACCGTGAAATGGCTAGAGGAAACGTTGGCCACAGACAACTTTGTCACCCCTGTGGATGGCCATATTGGCGAGCTGGTGCCCGTGTTTCCACCGTTTCGGAGATGGGACATGCTAAATCATGTGGCACTCCTTCATAGCTCACTTTCAGATACTGAGCGTCTCGTAGCAACACGTGTTTTGGAGGTTTTTGGCACCGCCATTGTAGACAGTGAGGAATCGCCGCTACTTACGCTAATAGTCACAAACGCAAAAAATGTAAACAAACACGGCGCTCTCAGTATCAGCTTTACCCAGCTGGCGCAGTATTTTGAAAAAGTTACCTTGCCCAGTTGGTAGTAATAAAAGATAATATTAAGTATAGTTAAGCTGAAAATAATAGTAGTTAAGCTGAAAATAATAGTAGTTAAGCTGAAAATAATAGTAGTTAAGCTGATATTTTCAAATCTCTGTACAAAATGCAAGTGAGTAAAAAAATACTGACGTCAACAATAAAAGAGTATAATAAAAAGCTCGTCTTTGTTGGATTGCCTACTGATCAGGAAGACAAGGTTTATCAGGTGCGACTATTTTTTAGTTTAAATAAAGTTTCACATGTAATTTACATTATGTAATTACCTATTACAAATCTGATCAGTTTGCAAAAAAAACTGGGATACCGAGGTCGAACATAACGTTTTACACGTTGGAATCATGGAGTGGGTTATCCGATCGTCTAACCACCGGCGTTTTCGTCCTCGTGAAGGATGCATGGGACATTTGGACAAATTCTGATTACAATTGGACATCAGCAATGTGAGTTTAAGAATTCAAAGTTGAATAGCATAGAATATTAATTATCTAATACAATTATGAAAATTACAATGAATACAATTTAATTACAGTCGGTTTCCGGTGCCTTTGGTTAGCTCCGTCCTCTCACGGGATATGATAATCACTTGGAATAAGTCATGGATTGATACGCTGAACCTTTCATTGCGTTACATTGCTGTTTTAAGTGGAGACAAGACAATGAGTACCTCATTCGAGGACTGTATTCGACGAAACAACGGATTCAACGTCCCACCCCAGTCCCCTCAGACGACGGACGTTCTTTTAGTTGGCAATAATTATTGCAAATCTAGAGCGGAGAGTCACTGGTTTATCGATGGTTATTTGCAGGGAAGGTTTCTTGTCTGGGATGTGGACCGCTTCAATGTCAGGTCGAAACAACAACGGCTGGCAATCGAAGAAAATGTACAACCATTGAGACATCTTCAATTTGTTACTGGAGGGAACGTAGCGCTCAACAGGTTGATAACTGCAGCTGGAGGGACTATAAGAGAAGGGCTGAGCTACTCTACTATTTTGCTGTATAATGTCAACACAAACCCTCTAGACTATCTGACTGCAAGGAATGGTGGACATGTCGTCGCCGACGGTGAGTGGTTAAAACGGGCAATTATCAAACGTGAAGGTCTGCAACAACTCCAACCCCCTGAGCTAACCTCAACCTTCCGTAACTTCTCTGTTTCATTTGACGCGGAATGTGCAGAGTATGAAGACTTCATAGAAGAGTTGAAGGCGAAGATTTTAAAGGATAGGGGGAATTTGGTGGACGCGAACGCAAACCGTCATTTTGGAGGGGTTGTGACAGGGGCAAAGAATGAGGCGGACCGAACAATTTTTTGTGCCACTGCTTATTTGTCTGACGAAGGGCATAATGAAATGTGTCTTTTTACACATTTCCCCGTTGAACGCCCATCAGTAAAGCCTCCAACTATTGCTGACCTTGCAGTTATCTTTGCGTCTGACTGTGACGAAACAGACTGGACTATTGCAGTGCTCCTGAAACTGGGCTATATCACCACCCATATTCAAGTCGAGCGAGCTGACCTCGAGAGTATTTTGCGTGAAAATCAAGAGGCGCCATTGTTTTGGGACCACGAGGAACCGTTACCTCCGTCCGTTTCCGATCGTAGTATCTACTCCATGAAGGATATCTGCGAGAACTATTTCAAAACTGGAGTGTTTACCGTGAACAAGTATCATAGGTTGACATGGCCTGGTAGTGAGCAAAACACGAAGGGATCTATTAGTGAGCACAACAGAGAGACCGTGCCAATTGTCATTACTTTGGATGGAAGCTCACTGGAGCCCTCCGTGAAACGAAAAACTGACGATGAGGAGGGGATCATTTCGAGTGATTTGGTCACACCACTACCACCACAAAAGCGGGGCAAGTTTGAGAGAGAAGCAGCGTACAAGGAAAGTAGCCCGGTGCTATCGAAAACGATCGTATCATCCACGCAAGAGAAGCTGAAAGTGTTGGTGCCATCGGAAATAGTTAAAAAGCTAGTGCGAGCAATGGCAGGCGGATTGGAGACCACTGGTGGGGATCCTCGTCTGTTTATTGGAACCGATCCGAGCAATAATTACGACCCCGAATTTGTGTTCACGTGCGACAAAAACCATGCGTATGGTGACGCGTATCTTGTTGCTTGCCTGCCATCGTCACTTGAGGACCGGCCAGTAGGTAAACTGACACGTCTGGAGAGATCCCTGATAGGTAACTATGTTGTGCACAGTTGCTTTTACAATTTACCGACAAAGTAAAGGAAAGTTTTAATTTATTTAAAGTACAAGGAAATGACTTTTTTTGTCAGATATTACAAAGAGCGCCCATGGAGAGAACAACTCGTATGAAATAATAGAAAACTCGTCTGGTGCTGTGCTGATGTGCGACTCGAAAGTACTCGCAAGAACCCGCAAGTCACGTGGACTTCGAGTTGACGGGAGAAAAGTATTTATTACTCATTTCTTTTTTGATTACCCTCGTGACATTTTTTCTAAAGATTGTTCAAATTCTTGTTAAAATTGAAAAAAATGAATTTTCAATAATCACCGAGTAACTGGTATACTCGTGAATTTTTTTTCAATAAAATTCCATTGGCCATTAACAAATCTACAAACTGATCCATTTTTGCTGTACAATTCATGTGAACACACAATTGACGTATTTCATCCACGGAGAAAGTTGTTTTTGTTGTGCGGGCTGCCAGAGCTTGAAGATTCTCGTGGAGCAATTTTGCAGTGGGCCGGGGGCGTGCCTTCACATATGACGGAAATAAAGGTGTAGACTGCTCTGCTGTGTTTGGCTGCTTCCAAGTCGACTCGTACAAAAGGACGACGTCTTTTGCATCCTCGATAGTAGCACTGTCCCTTAGCTGCAGTTTTGCAAGCGCCTATCGTTATTAATAAAGGTTTTCGTATGATAAAATGTTTCTGTATTGTTAAAGGTAAAGCTATTCTAATCATCCTACATTCTAATCGACTTCTTACCTGAGTGAGACGAATCAGACTCTCGAGTACGCGAACAGTAATCATTTCCGGTCCAAACGTAGGCTCAGCTCTAAGACGGAGATAGTACGCTTTCAGATACTCCTTTGCAGTTTCCTCAAGTGTCGGCTGAACTTGAAAACGAGAGTAGCTAATGTATTTTCTCAACAACTCTGGGGCAATCACTCGGCTGTTATCCAATCTTCTCAACTTTTGCGTGAGCTGTAGTAGAGAGCACATGCGTGTTGAACTACTTGGGCCGGCCCTTGGTCCGTCCTCAAAATCGAATAAACTTTTTGACATTGCCGTGTCGAGTTTTGTGTCAAACTTGTGTGCTAGTTGAAAGACCAAATCAAAACGGCTCACAAGAGCCGAGCCAAGTTTGACGTTACCCAGGAGGTTTTTTGAATTATCAAACTTTCCTCCCACTGGATTTGCACAGCCAATAATCGTTGTCCGCGTAGGAAAAGTGCGAGTCAGTCCTGCTTTACAAACTGTCAATTGCTCTTGTTCCATGGCTTCGAGGAGCATTCCATATGAGACGCCTCCTTTGCACAACTCGTCTATCCCGAGACACCCCTCCGGAGCAAATCACTAGAGCTCCAGCGTCAAAAACATACGCGTCACCTTCTTTAACGACTGTTACGCCTAGGCCACATGTTGTAGAGCTACTTGCACACACCAATAAACTACGTGGAGCAACAGAAATTGCAGCTTTCAGCATTTCACTCTTGCCAACACCTCCATCACCTAGTAGTAGGGTGTTAATGGCTGGGCGGGGATGTATTCGATCAGTTGTATTGGCGCCGGCACTCTCCGCTGAAACCTGACTTCCTCCAACAAGAGAACAGAGAAGTGCTAGTTTGACATGCTCGTTGCCAACAATGTGAGGAGCGAGCGAATGAACAAGCGTCGAGAGTATTCCCGGTGACACAGAGAGGTCATACAATTCAGCGATTTCCCGTTCCGACAACAAACCGTTTGCATCACACAACGTTGGATTGTTATCGCGAATAGTACGGATTGTGTAACCTTCCAAGTAGTAGGAATGAAGCGTTTCTAGCCGGTTTTTTTGTGGCTCCAGTCGCATCCGCAGTATCCCGGAAACATTAACAGAGTCTCCAGCACGTATGGATTCTGCAAGTTCACCATACAACTCACACGTCAACATTTTTGGTATTCCAGGTTTAACGTTGACAGATTTAAAATCTTCCTGCAAAGTTATGCGACGTGCTGGTAGAAGGTTGACGTGAATTAAGTCATTGTCAATCTCAAGTGTAGAGTCGGTACAATTGTTGACACAAAACGTTGGAGCAAAGTAATTTCCTTGAGGTTGGAGAACATTTTCGACGTTTCCACAGATGGAACAGCGGAACGGCAGTCGATGGGCGTGCAGGTGTGGCTCTTGTGCCTTGACGATGACTCCATTAACGGAAACGTAGCTAGAGAGAGAGTCGGACCGAATGTCCGCAATCCGAGTTGGTTGTAGCCCACTAAAGCCAATCCGGATAAGAGTGGGAACACTAATTTGTGGGTTATCCAGTAACATACCATGTCCAACAGCGCTCCAGACTTTCACGACAGTTTCCGGTCTACTGGCCAGATCAGCACGAAAATCTCGCCATGACGACATAAAATGCTCATTCTCAAGAATATTATTCAAGTCAACGTCATAGTTTGCCAATGGACCACTGCCTTCCGGTAAAATATGATCTGGAAAATTGATTGATCGTAGATACGTCCGTACACCTCCCACTTTTTCTCCTAAATCTGTAGGTAGATTAGTCAAAGAGCTCGAAGGCGCGTCAAAATACTCTTGGTACTTGGGAATCAGGGCCAATGATTCGCTTTGATTACTGATTTGATTTGGTTGATTACTGATTTGATTACTGATTTGATTTCTGGTTTGATTTGGTTGATTGATGGTCGGTGCTGTCGTTGTGATTCCTCTCGGAATGTAACTCCTCCCCCGTCCTCGCCTCCCCCGAAATAATCTTGAGAACCGGAACGGTTGTCTCCCCCGGCGGTCGTTCATTTTCCCTGTAATCCCTGAAATTGAAATTCAACTTGGATTGACTCGTAAACAAACTTACAAACAAACAAACCGCGAATTTTAGCTTTCTCGTTCCGTTTCGCTTGTTCTTCTTCTTCTTCTTTCTTTTGTTCCTTGTTCTTTTGTTCCTTCCGTGTGAAAAATTCCTGTTGCCTTCAAAAAATTCCTTCAAAAATGGACAACGGATCAATTCGAGAGCTGGTTTGGAACAAATTGGGAACTGCGTTTGACAGTTATGTCACTGTCAAAAAGCTACTGGCCACACAACCAGATG
Source organism: Akabosia matsudoensis (assembly GCA_019593645.1). Taxonomy (NCBI): domain Eukaryota; kingdom Metazoa; phylum Arthropoda; class Collembola; order Entomobryomorpha; family Paronellidae; genus Akabosia; species Akabosia matsudoensis. Next base: position 6,668 of record VICI01002730.1, read on the forward strand.
GTTTCATCAAACTTACAGATAGTGGGCTACTCAAATATGGCTTTATTAAAAGCGTTGGTGGATTAGCGGTCGTTAATAACTCCGGTGAGGTGATTCTCTGTGTTTGTCCAGTTCGAAACTGTTCAGATTTCACAGGACTTGGATGGAAATGTGAGCATTTCACTCAGGAGTATGGAGTGACGACGAATGAGTCCCCAGTACTGGCTCTGACACGTGGATGTAAGTTGTCAAAGGGAAAAAATACTATGTTTCATTTCATTCATTTCCGTTTCATTTCATTGCAGTTATAGAGGAATTATTGGATCGTGCAGCAGCGGAAAGAGGTACAGGTGACAGGTCCAATCCAGGTTATCATAGGGCGTTGTGTTTGTCACTTGGAAAGGAGCCTTATTATGACAAAGAGGCAGGCGTCATCTTGGCTCAAGCAGCTGTTCATTCCAAGAGTATTGACATCGTAGACGCCGATCTACGATTTAATTACCCCATTTGTGCGGAACCAGGATGCTCTTATGTCGGAACTGAGTCTGTTGGTGGTAGTGCATGGTGCCGTGTCCATAAACCAAACTACCAAGGTATGCTACCCATAAACTAAACGGTACTAAACTAAGCGAAACGTTATAATCCATCATTTTCTGTGTTGTACAGGTGGTCCATCATTTAAATCCGCAATGACCAGTCTACTAAAGGCTGTAACGACAGCAACCGAATTCGACGACGCCAGCATGATGGAGTGTTTAAGGGCCCTTTGGAGCTATGGGGAAGCAGGCTATCGATATGAGACAAAGAAAGTGGTTGTGAACCTGAAAATGTCGCCGAAACGGGCGCTGAGTATGATTGCACTTCACACTCCCGCATCGAAGAGATGTTACCGGCGTTACTGTTTATTCCCTGGATGTATTAAGCGTTTAGATAAAAAGAACTGCGTATCGGCGGACAGTAAAGTATGTATTGACCACGAGTCGTCACCTTTTCAAGCCAATGTGAATGAAGACACGTTTCCCTCATTAACTTACGAGTTAAATGCCCCATCCTGTATGTCATTTGCATACACACAATTTGTAACTCAGAAACATGACCTGTAGTATAAACTTATTTCGCTTATAACTAATTATAACTAAGCTAAATATATTTAAAAAAAAATTATAGCGTCTATGACTAATGTCTAATGTGTAGAGTCTAATGTGTTTTACACTACTTTGGCCTTTCTGTTCTTCAAACACTTTGGCTCAGACATGAACATGGAGAAAGTGATACTTTCATGTCGCCTCAACCGGGACCGGAATGTCACGAGCGCAATTTGGCGAACATCAAAAGCACTCCTGAAGAGCCAGCCCAGCCGAAAGCTAAAAAGGCTACCTCGAAAACAGCACCAAACGCTGATCCAGTTTGGAGTTCACTGCTAATGTACCAACAACCCCTAACCGAACATAACGATGACTCGGACGATTAGCCAAATCCCTCCATGACACATCAGATTAGCTGGATTTGGCGGAGCGGTGCTCACGGAAGTAAACTTTTGGTGTGTCGTTTTCCACTACGTTCAACGAAATAATCTTCTGGGACTGGGCCCATCCTTACCCCATGGGGAAGACCTCCATCGAAAACACGAAAGAAAAAGTCCACCCGGAGAGGAAGACGTTGACATGGAAACTCTCGCGGCTACGGCTGCTGCCGCCCTCGCAGAGGATCCTCAGTTAATCGGCAAGGCTGGGAGTCAGGATCGCTTTAGGGGGAGCTACAGACAGCTGGCTGGTAAGAAGAGAGGACAACATAGCAAGAAAGCGACGTTCCCATGTTGCCAAAACTTGGCGCAGACAAGCAACAAGGCGGTCCAGCTCTGTAAACACGGTCAAGCTAGAGAAAGCGGGCATGAGGGAGGAGCAGCTCAAGGAGTTCTTCAGAGTGAAGGATATGAAGGGGCAATCTGAGACATCTTTACTTCTCGAAGTGAGCCAAGTATCTTGGAAAGTAAGATGGCTTTTAGTTTTGTTGACCTGTGGTGATTTCAAGATGATCAAGACAAGACATCGTCGGGTTTGGAGTGTCGTCATCCTCTGAGTCTAGTCACTGCCGAGCTGCAGGTCATCTTTGAGATTTGAACTGCATACTGGAGCTGGAGGCATCGTTGGAGGGACGTTGGAGAAGTTGATGTGAAATTTAGTAAAATATTAAAATTAAAAGGGGAGGATTTGCATTCGTTATATCAAGTCCATTGTCAACATTTTATTAGGAAGCCGAGTCATATTAGGTTTTTTACATACATTTTCATTTTCAATCATGTACATTTGCACCACCCTTTGTCGCATTTTCAATAGCGCGGTGTTCAACTACAACATCACAAAGCCATTTCATTCTATTTACACAGATTTTCAATATCGGTATACCGATAATAAAGATACAAACCCCAAAAATAATCCATATAATAACATTCATCTCGTCTACTCGCTCGCATCCTTTGTTTGCAAGGGCACTGACAGGCTCCAGTTGCTGCATTGCTTGTAGAGCCAGTATAACACGATAGTGGGCTTGATAAGCGCGCACGAAGCAGATCACTGAAAGACACGCCGCTATGTTTAACAACGTGTTGAGGATCATTATCATGGGCCATGGATCATTGTTATGGTAGGATTCACTTCCCTCAAGAGAAATTCCGGAGGTAAAATTGGCCCTGTTAAAGTAAACATTAAAAAAAAAGAAAAAAAATTAAATTATACATAGAAACAGGCACTTCTCGCAGGCTTACATTTTCAAGGGCTTGGGAGATGAGCTGCTCTTGGTCAACGGGCTGGTTTTGAGGATTGCTTTTTCTTCCTTGTCTAGATGTCACACTGGCGAAACGAACACTGGATGCCTGACCATTTGTCTGGGCTGCTTTTTATATGATAATTTTCATTAAAGTAAATACTTTCTCTTTATACAAATAATACAAAAAATTAAATGTGACGTTCTGAAAGGAAATCACAAATCAAATCAAATACTTTTGAGTCTTTGGCTGAAAGTTAGTATATAGATAGATTTGGGTGTATAGAATTCAATTTTGACGGGTATCATTGATTATAGATTCAAGGCAAAGGATTGCGTTTTGAGGAAAACCGTGCATAACAAACGATTCTCTGATTCGAAGTCAAGACTTCTACTACTGCGAAGCCCGCCGTATCATTTCATAGGTCAAAACAGATGCCAAAATTGGGTTCTGTACATTTAAATTTATCTGTATACAAACTTCCAGCACTGCGAAGCCCGCCGTATCATTTCATAGGTCAAAACAGATGCCAAAATTGGGTTCTGTACATTCAAATCTATCTGTATACAAACTTTCAGCCCATGAATCAAAAGTATTTGAATTTGACCATTGACCCCTCCGTGTCAGGTCATATGTTATCGGATTCTGCACACTCGAATCTATCTGCACACAATCAATATAGGAATTTAGTATACATCGGAATGCAACTTTCTTAGAACATAATGGTTATTTCCTTTGAGAACGTCACAAATGGAAATTATCACTAGAGATGACCCTCAATCTAACAAAAAAAACAAGCGATAACGTTAGGCTTTTCATGATAAGATTGATAACTATAAGAAACAAAACAAAGTATCGTCTTGTACATTGTTTGATTTACTTGGTATTTTTCCTCTCCCTTGAACTCACAGTCGAGAAGAAATAAACTATTTTTGTGTTCCATCACAATCTACATCAGTTATCCATCGTTTTCCCTTTATATGATAAGAAATTAAATGCACCTAAACATTACATAATAATTACATAAGGCAATAATTACATCATATGAAATGGGGTAATTGTAACAATCCTTAATAAGATACAAAATTGAAGAAGAAAAAAGTTCATGTTAACAGCACCCGGGAATATTTAATATTTATTTAATTTTATTTAATACCATGCAGGGAAAGTGATGACGTTTTTTTTTAACTTTTAGGTAAACGCACCTGACGACAATGGTGTGCTTGTAGGGAACTGGTCGGAAGAATTTGTGGACAGGCAAATATGAAACTGCATGAAACGAAATGTAGTATGATATTTTAAAATGTATAGTATGGAGGCTGCTACTCAATAAAAATTTCTTGCAGTGTGTAGAGCCCAGGTAAGTATTCAGGATGGCAGGTTATAGATTCCACGCCACAGGAAAGAAGTGAGGAAACGTACAGATGCGTACCAACTTCAGTTCAGGTGATGAAAGAGATGATATCAGCCTACGTATCTGTATCTGTAAGAGGACGTATCTGTTTGGCGTTCCATTCAATGGAAAGATTCGAGGAGAGAATCCGAGTTGAAAATCCGAGTTGAAGAGTATGAAATTATTCCTAAGAATGAGATAAGAATGAAAAGTGGAGAGTGACATGTCATTACAAAGCACTAAACTAGGGCTATTCAATGCAGTCTCTGTTCCTTAGTTTTTTTGCTAAGCTTCTTCTTTAGCTTTTTTTTCTTAGCTTTTTTGCTAAGCTTTTTTTAGCTTTGGTTCTGTTCTGTTCTGCTGTTCAGCTACGTCTTTATAGCTTTAAAAGCTTTTATTTATTTAGCGTCAGGATTTTATTCTTTACCCTCTTAAACTTAAAAGCAAGGTATTTTCAATTTATTCGGTTCACTTACGTTTATGGCTGATGAGCAAAAATCTTGAATATGATTCGAAGCTACGAATATATATTTCCTGTTTGAACACCAAGCCCTGAGGACTAGGCATTATTGCGCAACCAACGCGTAAATTGATTGCTAGATAGTTTGCAATATTAATATTAATCAACTCGTGTTCAGAAAGCTGAAGCATTTGGAGGAAACAACAAGGAGTAGGTACATTTAGGTAGGAAAAAGCTCAAGATTTATGCTAAGATAAGTAACTTTCTCTATCCCTTCCTTTCCAATCACAGCTTATCCCTTCAATCAGCGACGCCTGATTCATTGATTTTGCAGTTTGTATTAATATTCGTATTGCCCGCGAGCAAACTCATAACTGAAAAGCAAAATTTATTACAATTAATTAGGCAACAAAGGACCCATAATTTTTCTGGTTCATTTCAAGTAATTTATTGCATGGTTGTAACTTTAACACTGTCATTTGAGAAAAAAAAATACTCCAGGCCATGCGTTTTAGTTACCGTTTTGCCCATAGGGCCGAAACGAAACGTGAAAACGCTAACGATAGGCATTAAGAAGGCTACTTTTACTGTTATCTTTCTAGTTAGTACCGCTAATTCAACCTAATATTCGTTTTGATGAGGCAATTTTTGTGTATCATAAAAGAATTTTTGCTGCGCTGTGTCATAAAGCTAGTTCCCAATTTTCTTCAGTCTTTATTCTTGTTACGTAGAGTATAAACTTGTAATGCACAAATGTAATGTAATTGTAAATAATCCGCAGGAGTAACGCTTAAAGAGAAAGTAATGGGAATTGAAGGATGTTGGGAAAAATGAAGCCAGAATCTATCTTCATTTTCTCCTCCCGTTCCTTCCGCGCTGTGGATTCTCATTTTCCTCTGCCTCTCATGTTAAACCTGTAGGATTAAATTAGCATTGAAATTAGCATTGATGCTGTGAAAGTACGCGTAATAAGATACCTAAAGTTATAAGGAATATTGTGTTGTGGCTCAATATTTTTGCCTGGGGATTTAATACGTAAACGTATACGTTCATGTGAAAGTAGGGTTGGAATTCATGTGTCATGTATCTTCGTTTAGCATGGCGAAATAAATGAAAATATGTATTTTAAACCACGTAATTTTGTGAGCTTCCGACTCATCGCTTTCATTTTGAAGGCGAAGCTGGGGAACAAAGTATGCTTTTCCCTTATTTTCCGCTAATTTGGTTTTCGACGAAAATAATTAAATAATTTTTGCTTCAGTGAAAAGTTGCCCGTAATTTCTAAAATTACGTTAATCCGAACAATGATTACTTTATAGCGGGCAAATTGGGATAGTGATGAAGACAAAATAAGAGATGAAAAATAACTTAATATGGTGAGGGAGAAGGAGAGTGTGTTAAAAAACATTCAAATACAGAAGCAACCCAGTAGACATCCCCGTTTTGGAGGTACGTTTGTCGTACGTGACATGAAATTAGCAAGTGGCAGAGAAATACTTTGTCACAAGCCTATTACATCCGTTGCCGATTTGAGTTGCCGGGAAAAAACAAGAAAATTCACTAATAAAAAGAAGCCCTTGATAGAAGAAGATGGGACACGAAGGTCAACTATTCCTATTCGGATAATTTTAAAAGACTTCTGTGCAGCGTTTCTCGAAGACAAATACAACATTTTAATGAAGGTCAAATCTGTGATACGATTTATATGGAGCTTTTCTAGCTCATCTGAATATAATGAGTTAAATCGCCTACATCTCAATGTAATCAGTCAGTGGTTTATATCTTAATGTACACCGCAATTTAAAAAAAGGAATGCTTGTCCCCTGTTTGTTTTCATGCGTTTTGTTTTCCCTTCAGATGAGCATTCATTTGAAGTCGTGCTATATGTTTATAACGTTCAGTTCTGAAGACTTTGTTGAGCGAGTTGACGACTGATTACAATTTTAAACCTTTTTATGGAGAAGAAACTTAGTATTTTTGAGTATTCTTGCCTGCTTGTGCCTCATTTCGTGGCTCCAGGTCATAAATATTTTTTGCCACACTAGGAGAAAGTAGCATGGTTGAAAACGGTTACGTCTTAAGCTACGGGTGTAAAAGGATGAAGTTCGCAAAGAATCGAAACTGGCTACTTATATGACATTAACAGTTGCCTTTTCTCGCAAATTTTCTTCCCTATGCAAGGCAATGAAATTATTAAGTATGGAGCAATCTTAAATCTATTGCAGCCTGATTTGATGTCTTTTACGAGTTGGATTATCACATACTACTGTAGGATAATATGAGGGACATTGCATAGACATACTCTTCAAGCTGACCTAATCAAATTTCAAATATCTCAAGACTAAGATTTTCGTCCAAAGAAGCTTTTATGAGGCAAATTCTATAGAAGAAAGCTTTCTCTTTTAGTCCTGGTGACCGTTTCTTTTTTACACTTCCATCAGTACAAAAAAAGGCTATAATCAGGACTCCTGGGCGCATCTGGAAACGAAGAAAATCTTGATTTTATATTACTTGCAATTAATTAACTACCATACTCATTGGCTCTTTTTCTGGACGCATTGATAACTTGAACTTCTATATCAATAATGAGTCAAAATTGCTACTCATGCCTTTATACAGAGCTGAAGGATGATGTTTTAGTTTTAATAAAGCCCAAATGGTTAAAAACCCGTCATCATCGACACTCGACGATATTTTAAAAATCGATTCGTTTCACAATTTCTCTCTCCATTATTATCGAATTCTCCGCTGAGACTACGGTGAAAGTCGTAGGATGTTGGAGGAATGGTATGAAGCCAACCTATGGTAAATATCTATTTCTAATATCGCCTTTCTCTGAACTAGTTTAAGAGGTACAAAATATATTTTTGTCGTAATTAGAGTGGAAAAAAGTGTATAGATAGGTTGTAATGCTATTTTCTCAGAATTTTAGCGACAGTATTTTTCACTCCAGGGCTGATTCTTCTTCTTCTTCAGAATAATTACAAAATAATGAATTCATGTCATGCTAAATTGGTATTCGGTATTCATTTGGTGGCTAAAGAGCTTCGGAGCTGAAATTATAACAACTTTTCGTTTTGCAATTTTTCGTATTCAAGACCTAACGCCGTGAGTTAGGAAAATGTTTAAAGGTAAAACAGTGAAAGCACAGCACAAGGGCAAATGACTTCTGACCTGTGAGCAAGGTGAAACAGAAGGAGGAGCCGTTATATGACCAGTTTTGCCAATACGTGATATTGAGATGCTTCAGTTAGGATACTGGATACGGACACCCACTGCAAGTCGCAACGCAATGAAAAATGCAACAAAGATGCTGTGTTGTGTAATATGTAAATGTGATAAGTAGAATATCAGAGTGATTCGAGCTCGAGTTCTTCTTGCATACATGAAATAAATTTGCGATTTGATTGTTTCTTATTCTGAAGTGAGAAAATTTTAGTTTTGCACACATATTCTGCACACATATTCTGCACACATATTCTGCACGCATATTCTGCACACACATTTTCCACACACATTTTGCACTTGATACTAACGAAAATTACGCTTGACAGAGGACCAGACTGACTAGCATTTTAGAGTTTAAACTTAACAAAGATATTCTAATATTTAATTTCAAGTAACAAAAAATAGAGACTTATTTATAGGCAATAAATTACGAGCGTTTTGGTACATTTGCGACATTTGTACGAGCTGTTTTTACTATTGTTTATCAATTTTTGAATTCCACTCCAAAATCATCTGCATCAGTTTCCTCGCCATACGCTGAGACAGTGACTTCGGCTGGATTGAGGAAGGCCAAAACCTCGGAGGTCCTGCGAAAGACAAGTTTAAATTTTAAAATCGTGAAAAAAATTTGATCCAAACATTAAAGTAAATGTGACATACTTACATATTCATATTACGCAGGGCCATATTAAAGGCTCTAACGAATCCTTTGACTTTTCCAGTGTCATGGTTCTCCTTGAGATTCTCCTGACCGATGTCGACGACCTTTCTGATTTCCAAGTTACTGGAAACAGTTTTGTCCAGACACGTTTGGATATTGACCAGGGTCTCCTCCCCGGCAAAGTCGACGAGGTTCTCGAACGCTTTATTGATTATCTGAGTTGACACTGCTGTCCAAGTTTTCCTGTTGAGTAACTTCCTCCTGTTGAGTAACTTCCTCCTGTTGAGTAACTTCCTCCTGTTGAGTAACTTCCTCCTGTTGAGTAACTTCCTCCTGTTGAGTAACTTCCTCCTGTTGAGTA
>VICI01002731.1:0-15513 GCA_019593645.1 Akabosia matsudoensis
TTTCATTCAACATTTTTATTTCCGCAGTTACTCTATACTAAAAAGCTCCCTATGAAAGTTTGCCACTGTTAGGCACAAACCTTAAATTGCTTGTTAAAAATTGAAAATTCATGGAATTAGATCTGTACCATCCATACATTACCATTAACGGGCAGGAGCTCCAGACTGCAGCCTACTTAGGTATTAATAGCAAAAGACACATAGCAGTTAGTGGGTTGCTACAGATCAGCGTATACAAGAAATAAACAAACGACTTGAACCGTACGTATAAAAGGACAAAATTCACGTACAAATATACTGTTAATTATGCATGATAAGCTCAATATGCTTCCTGAAACAAAAAAATGGCATTAGAGTTGACGGAACGTGTAGTTTAACGTAAACAAGAAACAACATACATAAAATAAAATTGGATAATGTCCCTTGTTACTTGCTACAAATTATTGCTGCTTAAAAGAATATGCCAACAGTTTATCTTCTCCAGATATAGTAGATCTAGATGCTTTTTGTGCAAAGAAAAAGATTACGGAAGCAGTGACGTTCGACGAAAAAAATGATGGCAGTACCTTATCCACATGGATAATGACATTTTTTATCTCTCGTTGTTAATGATCTGAAGTATTGTTCATAGTTCAGAACCATTACTCCATTACAACAATTTTTCAAATTCTGATATTAAAACTGTCCGTGCTTCCGCACTACCTGATACGAGTACAGTTACGATGCAAGATGAATACAACGGAACTCCGTAACTTAAAATAACATTTACAACTCCCTCGGTGACTTTGCAGACTTTAATGCAAATCTACAAGTTCAGACCGCTTCTTCAATTAAAGCATTCACAATACAGTAGCTGTACTCTTTTCAGTGATTAAACAAGGTTACTCAAATAATGATAAATTACCTCAAGACAGCAAAACCTTAAGACAGTTTTTGTACCACTCTCAACGAGGTGTTCAAAAATAATGCCACACAATTAGAACAAGATTACAGTCATGTCATGTGCAAATGTGCAAAAAAAGTGTTTTCTACAATTTGACAAAACGAGAGGAAACGCTTTGTTGCTTGCTTCGAAAAAGTGTTTTATTTTTGAGACTGTGCTCTGAGGCATGAATGCCAAACCTGAGAACCAGAAGAAAAAAAGCAGTTTCCGCTTGTACTGCACTTTTGATAATACCATGATAATCATGTTCATTTACCGTAGTCTCATACTCACATACCCTTTTTATTGGTCCAAGTTGCAGAAAATATATAAATGAACAACCCATCTATCAATTCGTACTCGACTGAACTTACGATTCGGTCATCCTTTTTGCTTCTCTCGTTTAGTTTCAGCAGGCAAGGATACACAACAGGTAATGTTGAAGAAAAATTAATGGTTAACACAATAAACGAAACAATGTAACGCATATGAGACGCATACACCTCGCAACAACGTGCGAGCAGTTCGGCATGCTTGCCCAACTTGTAGATCATCGCAATCATCATGAGCCTCCTGAATTTATTAGCTGCTACTAGGTCAGTTGGTGGTTGCTGTTCAATGTATAGGCAAATGTCGGTGAATTTTGTAAAAATCCCTGTTTCACCTTTCGTTATTAAGCGTAGCAATAATACAACATTATGAGTGTGATTCTGATTTTGTTCCTTTTGAACCGTGGCACAAGTGCCTTCATTGCTTTCCGCTGCGGGATGATGTTCGTGTTGTTGTAAGCGAAGATGCGGAGAAATACCTGTGATAGGTACTTATGTGATCAGCTCAATGTGCTATGAGCTGTTAATGAGCGAAAAAAAAACTTAAGCTACAATGTGACATCCTTTTTTAAGAAGAAGATATCGTTTCACTGATTTGATGATGATGGTAATTGTGATAATGGACCATAACAAAAACGAAAAATAGTTAAACTGTAAAGGTATTTGCTTGCTCACAAGTTTCACTTTAAAATTGTTTTTTTTTCTAAAGCGTCACTCAGAGGGAGTTCTGACTTCTGGGTCGAGGTCTTTTTTCTATTTTCATTTTCTTTTCAAATTTTCTCAATCAATGATGAACCCAAAGTTTAATCTTGTTTTTACGCATTCCATCAACGTGTGTGTGCAGTATGATCACCATAGTAATTATTCTACTACATTCATTATGTTGACAGACTGGCCGGATCAGTCTATGAAAGGAAAAAAACCGCGATAAAAATTCCTGTGTCTTTTTACAGCAAGTTAAGAATGAAGGCACTGGGTGGTAAGTTTGCTTTCCCCAAAAAATATTTTGGCAAGAATTAAGTCTTTACTAAGTTCCTGTTTTACGTGTGCAAACCAATCCTTAGTTTGAGTTATTATGTAGTTGATGGCGCGTACAGACCAATAGCTAAAAAATTATTACGATGATGTACCATAATGCAGATTCTAGAACAGGTCATACTCATTGAGATTAGTCTTTATCACGAAAATCATCATGTTTTAATACAGGCACAGATGAACACGGATGACGCGAAAAGAGCCAATTGTACTATGTAAGTCAAGATTAATTTGTGAAGGATAAATGCTACAAGCTCTTCAATAACATTTTCTTATTCTTAAACATGATTGCCAAAAAAAACCAGCTATAAAATCACGGTGACCCCTAAACTACAAAAGACAAAATATGTTAAATCCTAGCTCAAATGGTTAGCGTGCTTTGTTTGCAAGGCATGCTGGTACGTATTCAATAAAAACAATCAGAAGCTCAAGAGTGGTATACGCACGCTCGATTGCTAAAACCTCGTTAGAGTGACGGTTGATGCAATTCAGTAATCACTGATTACTATCAAAATTCTTTAGGAGACGGAAGATTGACGAAGGTTTAAGTTGTTGAGGCTAGTAGGACAAAGATAAATGTTCTTTTTACAGGAACTGCAACTAGCAACGGCCAAGATAAAGTCAGACGTGATTATTAGAAGATTAGAGAGACGATACTCATAGACATTTCCTCTTGTAGAAGATACATGCATGCAAAGAACAATCACAGTTTTTTAACGCATTTATGTCGAATGCAAAGTTATATATGCTTGGTTAAGCTTGTTTGCTTGCTTGCTGGTTATAACCTATGACATGACTCAAATTGTCAGCTTCATAGTTTATAGTAAAGATTATAACATGCATGGAAAGAATTAATACACGTGAACTTAGAAATCTTTATTATTATCGACTAAAATTACCTTATCTTTGCTGAATGTTCAGTTTCTCGGATCGTTAGAGCCTATCACTATCACTCCAACGAAAAACTACGGCAACCATCGATAAGGATAATTATTCTTGTACAACCTTCATGTTCGGACAATGTATCCACAGCGAGAGTTCAGGGAAAGTACGTTCTCGCAAGTGTATAAAAGTTCGTAACCTAATCACAACTTGTTTATTTAATTTAGCACTATTAACGAATTCTTGCCTCAAAAGATACTGCTACTAAATTCGGTCAAACATTTTGTAAAATGAAAGACTCACGATCATCTCAAATCACAATCTTTTCTCTCTATACTATTCCTCCTTACATCCACAGGTGTTTCCAAACTTAATCAGGTGTTGGCTGAAACTATTCCACTTTAATATCACACGCTTTCCAAGCAGCCTTCTTCCAGATTTTTGTATTCTAGTCTAGCGTGCACGAAATTTCATAGTGAGTTATAACCATTATTTTCCTCTTCCAGTAAACGCTAAAATTTCTTGAATTCCGTTACAATTTCCTGTTCACTGAAAACTTTAAATATGATAATGATTAATTAATCACAAAAACGCACAATCAACAAGTGAGGAAATGTCACAACATCTTCTGGTGCTCGTATTCAGAACAAAAACGAGAAGAGAATGCATGCACCTCTTAACATTGCGCGAACATCTTTCAACGCATCCGCACATGATAGCATTCACGAATATCCCTTCATGCACTTTCCATCTTTTCGGTGGTACTCATCATCACTATCGCCATATCAAGTAAAGCTTGAGGATTTCAAGTTATTTGTCAAAAGGGCTATCACACACAAAGGTAATTTGAAGAACTGTTGCGTAGATTAGGAAAATGTTCAATATCCAATCAATACATTTTTTTAACCAGAAAAGTATACAAAAGTAACGAACGATGTGGTGATGACGGCATTAGGAACTTAACGCGCTTGATATAAAGATTTCTTGCAACTGAAGTAGGATTTTTTATTTACAAAAGGCTATTGGAAGCCTGCACGGGAGTTCTTTAATGAAGTGAGATGCACGTTCAAAACATGGTAGCCTAGAATGAATATCTGTGACACGCATAATAGCATTCAAATACGCCATGTGTTTTCGAAAAATATAATACGAATAGAGGTATGCGTTTGATATTTGTGGTTGCTGTGTACAACTGAAAGATACAATTTGTTTAGTGATTCATGCAACAGCATAAAAGCATGTCATAGTCTAGCCGTGATTTCTGTAAGGGAAAACTATATAACATAAAAGGATATAGGAATGTTTGCGTAGGGTCCCGTACTTTATAGAATGGATTTTTTAAAGAAATAAACTGCTTCAAAATAGCAAGGATTCATAATGCAGGTAAAAATGCGTTGTAACAAATGTAGTGTAAACTTTAGCCTGTTTTTTTTACTATAAAATTCCTTTTACACGATCTAGTTGAATACCATGCGTATCTCGTAGGGTTTTACTGACTGCATGTTAAACTTGCAGACGTAGAGTATAAAAATAATGCCTTTTTGTTATGTTGTTGTTAAGATATATTAATGAAGTACAAAATTATTGACTCGTTAATTTGAAGTAAACGCTTTTTACTGCTGATAAATTATATTGCGATAGCAATAAAAATTACATAAATGGATTCTAATGACTAATGACAAAGTTCAGGCAAATAAAAATTGCTACTGGAGTCGATTGTGAGTTTTGGTTATGTTGGTCTTGATTGATCTTTAGAGGCATAAATAAATGATTATTCATCCGCAAATCTGAATCCTGGGCAGGGGGCTATAAAAGCTAACACTATTCAAATCTTGCAAAATTCATAATTTTTTGTGCTAGTATCCATGGTGTACGGAGTAAAATCTGCAATAATATTTATGGTTAACTAATGTGAGAAAATAGGTCTTGATGCGATGATTACTGCGACTCCTCAGACAATGGTCAATTAATTGATGTTATTCATAAGATTTTCGAATGAATTGAAAGCATAATCTCGTCCTTTCATTGTTGACTGCAGTGCGATCTAGTCTTGAATCACAAAACCATTCTTTACATTTGTAAGAAGCATCACAGATGGCATTCTTGAGCCATATTGAGCAAACGCTGCAATATTGAACGAAAAGAGTTGCTTTAGCAACCGTTCTTCCTTGTACCAATCTTAATAAACCGGTACAACGGAATACCGAAGTAGCGTAAGCCAGTAACAAACAGCCCAAAAGTTAATGTAAATCAGATAGCGTATGTCCAAATTATAACTACACACCCAAAACGGCACCTGCAGATACCTTAAATCCAGCGTACACACAATTATTCGTTGCCTAAGACCACTTAGAACGTCTGTACAAAATATCAGATTTATCAGACCTCTGACCTATCAGACAACGCTTTTCGAAGTTATCGAATGAAAGGAAAAACCGAAGAAAAAACTAACATTACTCACTGTCACTTGTAACGTGAGAATGGCAGTATTGCATTAAAAGCTGTAACACAGTCGAAAGGGCGACGGAAGACACGTACTAGTCTGACTCACTTATACAGTGAGAACGGCTGTATTGCATTAAAAGCTGCAACACTGCCGAAGGGGCGACGGACAGACGGACAGACACGAAAAATTTCATGAAGCAGCTTACGCTACTTAATAACTTAGTCATGATATGATAATAAAATAAAATATCCGGGCTCCTTCCCCGACTATCTTGGTTATCATCTTGGTTAAGCTGGTTATCTTGTCGTGAAACGAAAAATGATAAGGAGAACTGCATAATATAGGGCAAAGCGACGAAGTATAGTATAATGTACGAGTACGACTCAAAAAACTCACCATCAACCATGCAGATTACCGATGATGAATTCATTTGCTATAGTAGCATTTTCATTTGATAAACTCTAAACTGAAAAATTGAAGATCCCCTCTTAGACAATCACAGCATAAGCACGTTGAGCATCTTCATGGATCCGTCCCTGTCGATTTGAATCAAACAATCACGCAAATTTATAGTTTCCAAAGAAAAGTGGTGAATCCGTGTTCGGATGAGCCTCCCCCTTCCAAAACAAAATTAAAAAGGCATGCAATATGTGTTTTAGGGAATCCCCATACTAGGTTGATGCATCGCAAATCGCAGCAAATTGCAAACAACAAAAAACTCAAATGTAACAAAAACCTGTTAAGGTGGGTAACGAATTTCACGACAGCTTAATTCAAGGAATATAATCACGAGTATAATCGTATAAGAGCACGATTTACGTACATGCCTATTTACGATAGATCCTACATAATGTGTCATAATGTTTGCTCCATATAAGCTATATCTAATAGTAGTAGTAGTAGTCCGTATCTAGTTGTTTAGCTTCCCTGGCATTGACGATTCAATGAAATCATGAAAATGGCAGGAGTTAAGGCAGCATTGTCGCCGATGGCTGTTGCAAGAATCCAATACCTTAACCTGGCAATTCACGGCCGGTAAGCTTCAAATGGATCAAGTTCCCCAGCCGTGATCAATGATCAACATCATTGTCGTCTTTGTTTTGACGGTAACTGGCGGTACGCAAAATGCGGAAATGAGTGAATCGTAGTAGGTTCTGCAACTATCGAAGTATGAACAAGTATAACGAATAAGTGACTTGCTTGTTTGATTTATGGGCATATTTTATCAAGGAAGTTTCAATTAATATTTTAAAATTCAGCTTTCATTTCGGAAATCAAGTTCGTGGCTGGTTATATAGAAACGAGTATACCTATCACACTTTTGTCTGTTTTTACATTAACTACATTATAAAAGGAACAGGATGTTAGATCATTTGTGGCAGCATTACAATAATGCTAATACTAATTATTACGTAAAGTTGAATGTAGTGGTAACATGTGCGTAATTCTGTTACAACACAGGTAGGTGACAGGCCTTTCTTTCAGGATAGAATGGTTGGTACACTTAACGCGTCATTTAGCAGTAATTTGTGAACACTTTATTTTAGGCACCTTTTAATGGAGAGGGCCTGATCTCCCAGCCTTCCGACCTCTGAACACCAAAATTTGCGTTATCTATGGGGAGAAGTTTTTGAATTGTTTTAAAATCCCAAACTTTGGCATTCGTAATTAAAGGGATTCAAATGAACTTATCTGAGGAGTAACATCTGAGAATAACGTATTTATTAAGTTCAACGCAAGCGAAAGAAGTGCTATCTCGGTATGTCCCTTATGACCTATGTATGTATACAGGTGTGTATCATCGGGAATACGACGCTCATCATGGTGTATGCAGAGTGAAGGTAGCTCCTTATTTTTGGCAAGAAAAAGTTGCATATATATGATGCACCTACGCAAATATACCAGTTTAAAATATATGGGATACGTCATTTTTTGTATGTTAAGTAAAATCTCTATTTAATAATTGAATGCGTTAATGATGTCCTTGTTTAGGGAAGAGAAAAATTAAATTTATTTCATGGTATTTAACATACAAACGCAGTCTTGCAACTTGCATTGTTCCATTTTTTTCTTTGCATCTGCCAGAACATTTATTAGGATTTGTTGACTCAGAAAATGATGTGTTATATCTGCTCGTAGGTCGATATTATGGCGGAAAAATGAGTATTATAGTAAAACCTGAGAATGAACAACAATGGACTTGGGCAGTAATTAAAAGATTGGACATATACTCAAGTTAACTTACCTTTAATTTATTGTGAAATGATCTCAAGAAAAGATTACTCAAGATCGGGGAATTTAGGACTTGGTTTCAGATCTAGCCAGATTATGGATGTAGCATTTGCTATTGTTTATGTTGATTAAATGACGTCAGCCATGATAATCATGAGATTATCAATCTTCAGACACGTCATATGAGACTTAGCATTGCCCCAATTTTCTGTGCAGTCTTGCATGGTCAAACGAAGGTCGTCATACACCAAAACGAACAGGAAGGAAATCTTCTTGCTTGCAGACAACCCCACTGTTACAATCTTAACTCCTCTTCTGTTCATATCATCGGAAGGGCCAAGTGCACTTAGCGTGTTGCTCCAACAGAACTGCTAGAATTTGTCTGCTTCTTCATCAGTTGAGATGCTTTGTTTTTCCTTTTGTTTGATAAGCAATTTTCAATGATTTACATGCATATTCGTTTTATATCTAAACATTACAGATAAATTTACATGTGAGTCACTGGCCTTTTCTCTTTCCTTCCGATACTCACTGATTTACATTTCGACGTGGTTACTAAATTCAAGAATAGAGTAGACCAGTTCAATAGTGCTCATTCATTTGCCGGAATGAGGAAATCCAACAAAGTAAATATTCGTACCCAGCGCAAATTTTATATTGGACTACATATGACGATATGGTACTTACACACACTGACAAATTTTTGTCAAAAGACCTTGTTTGTCACCACACCAGTGAACATTGGTAAAGGCACCGATTAGTTATTGCTCGCCAAGTGAATATTCAATTAGTTGGGGACTTACGCACGAACATGATCATACTTCTCGTCACTAAAATATTTTGTAGTAATTCTTCTGAATTATAATCTGCTGTTTTCTACGGCTGCAAAATCTTGATTTTGGCATAGGTATGTTCGGTGTAAAGAGAAATAATTAAATGCCTATAAGCAAGACAGTCTATGATTTAGGTATAAGGTAATTTGATCTTGTTGTACTATCGTCTACACTGACAGTAGGGCATCACTACTTTCGACTTCATACAGTCACATCTCCATATATGTTTGACTCGATTAGTACTTGATCTGAAATAGCAAAGCCAGGGTGCCAGGTTTCACAGCACTTCCTCCAAACGATTTAGCACATGGCCGTCGTCTCATTGGCATCTATAAATATTTGGCATTTTCGGCGCTGACAAATGTACATCAAAACTTGCCCAACGCGTCAAGTCTTTTTTTACCTATACTGAAAGGTAAACTACTCATTGTTTATTAGTTACTAATTGCAAAGCTATTCTAGGCATTACGTTGACTATCTTACTCATCTTCTATTGTTGGTCAACGAAGATAGATAATCTTGGTTATCATGCGTTACATGTGTAAGAGTCCATTGTTCTTTTTACGCATTTCATCTTATACATTTTCAACCAAGCCTTGAACAGCTTAATACGTCTAATTATATTTTTGCTTTAGAGTATGTCGGTCGTAATAGCTTTTTATTTTCTTCTATATATGTTTTCTTTGCTGGGATTTTAGTAACTGTTATGCACATGCACAGGTCGAAAATTTACATGCACAATCTATGATAAATAATATTCTTGGCTCGATTTACCTTTAGTACGCGATAATCACAAGCTTATAAACTTTTTTACGTACATATTGTGCTGTATGAAACCTCCCACATGAACCTTAATTGTAAAAGAGCCGTCATCTTCATTGCAGTATAAAATGCATTGGTTTATTTTTAAGGGGCACTTCATCTATATACGACTTAATGTGGGAAGCCAAGCAAGAAAGAAAGGTAACCTATAGGGCTATCCTGAATAACTCTTTTGCAGCCCAGTTTGAATTTAAAATTTAGAATTATATTGATGGAAAAGGAGCTTCATGAAGTTTATGAAGTTCGAAGTTAATATCTATCAGATCAGGTTCATGGTAACACAAACAAGGAACATGTTTGCGCCGATATGGTATACATTATGAACGATATTTTAAGTTGTAATCGGGAAGATGTAGGAAAATAAGGGATGCAGATATCATATTGATGTACATTGGACATTCATTTTTGTAATTCATCATAATGAGGATATGCATTTCAAAATCCCTTCCTGCACGATTCTGTAAATACCGTTGCAAATGCGAGCAAATCGACATCACTACTGCTGGTTTGGGGTGTAATACATTTTTACTATATTGTGGAGATTTGTAAAATGATTTTTCATAGCAGTTGGAAGAATAAATAAAGCTAGAATAAGCACTTTAAAATCTGCTCTGAATACTTTACAAACATTTGTATTGATTGCAATATATTATGCAGAGGATGTAGTAATTCGGAACAAAATCTTCTAACTTTGATAAAACGTAAACAAACTACATTATATTTATGATCACCAAGGACGACAAGGATTTTTTAGTTTTTCAGGCTTAGTTCTAAATTTCAACATAGATATTTCAGATTATTTCAACAAATTTTCACGGTTTTTCTTATGGTTTGTTTCAATAATCATGCTAATAGAGGTAACTGGTTGTCAATTACGCTTTTACTTCAAATCCTTGATCATCAGAAAATTATTTTATTTTAATGTGAATATGGCATGATTTTTGCTAGCTTCCTCGAAATGTATTTTGTATTTGCTTAAAGGTTTAAGTAGTAATTAATTACATATACTCGCAGTGTCACCTAAATTTTGTAATGTTTTCTTTTGCGTCGTGTTTTGTATCACCACCTATAATTTGCAACGTCTAGCTAAGAAATTAGTAAGAGTTTTTCTTATAAGGTCCTGCTGATGTATTCAGTATGAGTACAGCAATTAAAGTTACAGCGATGATATGTCGAATCTCAATTGGTCTAACAATACTTTGACCTAGCAAGATCGTTTCTTTAAATACATCTCTGTTCATTTTCACATCTGAAGATTTATGTTAGGTGAAATGTGTGTATTATTATTATTACAACCCACAATGTTCGTATTGAACTCTGCCTTGCATATTCCTTTCCAATTTTGAACTCTCAAGTACCATTACATCATATTTTTGTTCCTCTTTGTTCACACATTTCACGTACAAATGTAGTCACAATCATATCCCATCATGCATCAGTAATGATTCTAGTAAACTGGTTGGGTCTTTAGTTATCATTTTTGTTTGGTCAGGTGTGCTACCGCTACTCCTTAAGAAAATGTAAGCTTTCTTGTATCATCACGTTTTTCCCGAAGAACACCACGGCGTCTTGAGCATTGTCATGATATTAACATTTTTTAGCACATTGGATATTTCACATATCATAAGCTTTAAAATGTAAACAACAGCTATGCTTGTCGAAGAGACTTACTGTACTCTACCAAATTTCTTTGGCAGCGCCAAGGAAAGGAAGAAAATGGCGTAGGTTGTTGAGGCAAAAATTCTATTGTAATACGTATACTCTTCATGATAGGCTAATATTTTGGTTCTTTAGATGAAGTTTAATAACAACAAACATCAAACAATTACGACAGTTAGAACAGGAAGGATGCAAGTGTGACTGGCGTTTTGCGAAAAGGAACAGTTGGTGGTGCATTAGTTTTGTTCGTGCATGCAAACAAGACGTAGCTGCTAGCTCCGCAATTAGCCTCTTGCCATTCAACTCCTCACCTTCCTGCATATTTCCTCCACTGGGTGAGCAGTTACATTAAAAAAGAGATTTGAAAGAAAAATAAATATGTACGTATACGATTAGGTAACATAGTGGATAAAAGCAATCAAGAAAGTACAAGAGACTATATCAATTACTGCAACAAAAATGGGTCGAAAGCCTCAGGCAGAATAATATCTTTTTATTTCGAATCTTAATTCATCCACTACGTGAAGTTGAAAGTTAGCACAGTAAAAATTGAAAGTGCTCAGCTTCTTTTTGTTACAAATAATATTTACCATTCACAGTTGTTCCGGTTAGCACAGTGACTAATTCCTGCTTTTCTTGTTAATTTAGGAACTTTTTGCATATTAAACCAAATTAGAAAACAAACTCAGCCCGAAAGGACTTCCCCAGTGAACTCTCTTGAACCTGGTCTGATTTAAGCAACTGGAATTTTCAGGGAAGAAAATAAAATTGGCTTCCTCATCTTCTGATGGTCACAGTTTTGCCCTCATTACAATCTGTGCTGGTTACCTGGACATATTTACGTGAACCCAAGAATCAGTACACTCAATTTGGGCAACTACCAGTTGCTATGTTGCACTGGTGATCTGTACCCTGTAATATACAGGGTTGATCTCTTCAATTGTTCGGTAAGGCGCTTCGTGTGAAACAGCCGTGAAGAAAACCTGAGTCTACCGTCTCATTATAGTCAGGTATAGTCATCAGTTTGGATTTGCTCATCGCAGAGGCATTGCGTACCTTTATGCTTGCTAGTTAGCAGTGTGTCCTTCACTTTTCTTACAAGAACGAATAATACGGACAGCTTGGTTAAGCTTCTGAAAAAAACCAAAACTTCTTTCTTCCCTTCTTGTAATAAGGGCGACAGGAAAGGTGGACAAACATTCTTTTTGTGTCAGTGTCAAACTTCCGGGTTGTGGTGACCGCAATTCATCCTAGTTTTAGTTGAAAACAGTATCAACAGTAAATTCCACAACGCAAATCGTTAGCATGCTCCAGCGATTCCAAATTTAAACCCAAACACAGGTATATTATCTTCATCGGTAATAAACCAACTGTGGTTCTCGTATGCCTGGACAAAATTATTTGAAAAAAAGTAGGGGAATTTTCCCATTCACGCTTCGGTAGTGCGCTGGTTCAATTTAACTAATGAAGACATAAAGCGTGCATCACACCGGTGTTTTATAAATCATTCTTGTTACAACAAGTAACGATACAACAACAAAGAAAGAATTTGTATGACTAGTTTCTGTGAAGCACGAACTATTTTAGTGACGCAAGAAAATAATAACTCATTTTGAAATTCAACTCGAAAGAAGTGACACACATGTCAATATCCTTTTTTAAACCGTGAATTACTTTTCATTTAATTTTAGTACCCCACATGTTGCCACACAGGACAAAAGAAATTGTAGTGTTTAGGGCAAAAATATAGTTGATAGTTATTCCATTTTTTGCAAAGCTGGATTCGTCATCAAAAGGCTAAAAGTGCTGAAGTGTAAAAAGTGGTGTCACAAGACACTTGCAACTTGCTTTTCCAAAACATTCTTTCTAAAAATCCAAGATTAACAGGACTCAGAGGTAGTCGTTTTACGAAAGCCTATGTTGTGTGTTGACGGCCGTGCTACAGTGGATGTGATTGCAAGTGACTTTTATGTTTGAGTTAAATTTCAGTTTCGAAAAGATTTGCACGCAAAATGTCCGAAACATCTCTCGTAAGTAAACCGGGCCAGCTTACCAATATGGTAATGTCCGTGGGGAGATCGGTTGCGGACTTTGCGGATTTCTTGCGTCTGTTGATGTTCCATTTGTATTTATATTTTGAATATGCCTGCAAAAGAGTTTTCCTATCGAGACCGAAGTCCCTTCGAGGAGAAATCATTTTGGTAAGAAATTATTAGAAATTTTATGCGTAACACAAGGTGACTTGCCATATTATATATTACCATTATAGTTTTATAAATGCATAGGTCGATTTAGGGAGGGACACGAAATAGTTGTGCTATAATTTTTATATGGCGCCATAAGGGTAAAATACCTAAGAGATTATGAAGTCTCATGGTTTCTGACATTCTGCAGTAGAGAGTTACCTGGAAGGTCAAAAGTTTTGCTCATGTAAATACTGCACCCTTCCTTTCCACATAAACCTTATAATGGAATGGAATGGAATTAGCTGATAACTTCACATGTGCTAAGCTTGTTAAGAATATAGTGTCGAATTGACGGTCAAAAAACAAATTTTCGTTGAAGGAAGTCTAGGATGAGTAAAGGTCCATCAGTTGTTAAACAATGTAATTGTATGACAGCAGGACACTTGACGATAAAAATATTTATCTTTCTTCAAGTTTTGCATACCGCTCCAATCCAATGCATATTATGATTCAGCATTTGAATCCTTTGACGCATGATTAGGACTGACTAGGTACTAGAGGTGTTGTCTGCAAAATAAGCGTGTAAATGTTGGATGATAAAAAATCCGTTAGAAGAAAATTCCGAAGGTTACATTTTCTTGATTACTTAAATGACAAAGTGTACGGTGTGGAAAATACAACATGCTACTTTACAATTTTCTTACTTTTAAAAATCGCGAAATAGTACATAGTATTGATGAAAACACGATAATATTGTTCAGAAATAATGTACACGATTTGGGCTGCGCTGGTTATCTTCCATACATCTAAGTTTTGATTTTCAGCGTTCGTTGCTGAAATTGTAGGATGCGTCGCTTATGTATCTCTGTTTATTTCGTGCAGGTTACCGGCTCAGGAAGGGGAATAGGTCGCTATATTAGTTTGGAGCTAGCTACAAGCGGAGCTACCATAATTTGCTGGAGTAAAAGCCCAGGCCCCAATGAAGAAGTCGTCCGGGAAATCCGCAAGCGTGGTGGGAAAGCATACGCCTACAGTGTAGATGTCAGCGATCGACTTGCTGTTGCAACGGACTGCTGAACTGGTGGGTGCACGAAATCAACTTATTGCAACGTTTGCAACTTAAAATTAAAATTAAGATTACTGTCCTTGCTCAGTTTCCAATGCTATGTGTTGCATAAATTACATTGCACGAGGCTGTGATGATGATGACACATGAAGAATATGTATATCATCATATAAGTCCCATGAAGGCTTGTGTGCTTCTATTGCAGTACCTATAACTGTCGACTTTTTTAGAGATGAAAAATTATTCTGATTTGTTGTCAAAATAGGTTCGCAGAGAGGTTGGAGAGCCTACAATTGTTATAAACAATGCCGGCCTTATGAATATCTCGCCATTCATTACCCAGAGCACAAAGGAGATCGAGAATATGTTTAGCGTGAATGTTCTCTCAAACTTTTACGTAAGCAGAAAAATAATACGATTTTTGAACCACCAAACATTACTTTGAAGCAAAAGTCCATATATTTAAAAAGCTAAAAAGTTTACATTTTTTGTGTCCTGTCAACCATTAATATCTGTACTTTCCACTACGTGAAGTTCGACATGGTTTGTTATCCTGGATTGGGCAAAACCCATTTCTACAAAAAATGGATGCTTTTTAGAAACTTATTCGATGCCATTTTCTACAATCTCAACATTTTTTTATCTGACAGGTTCTAAAAGAATTTTTACCTGGCATGATGGCAAAAAATCATGGACATCTCGTGTCTGTGTGTTCAGCCTCAGGAATCTTACCGACGCGAAATATTGCTGCGTATAGTGCAACTAAACACGCTGTTCATGGGCTTCATGATGCTCTTAGAGACGAAATTAGAATACAAAATTCTAATGTCAAAATTACGGTCGCCTATCCGTTCTATTGTGCCACTGAGATGTTATCCGATGGAGTTCCTCACACGAGGTGGGCTAATAATTAATATTTTACATTTGACGCGCTTCACCCCTTATCTGTTTTCCTACTTCTAAACCGCTATTCTATTCCCTAACATTTTATGTATTTTTATTGCTCTTTTTATATTTACTTATACTCGATGGATTGTCACATTTTCCATACAATATTCGCCCCAAGAAAAAATCCAGACTGACAAGACAATATGATGTTCG
>VICI01002732.1:0-15513 GCA_019593645.1 Akabosia matsudoensis
ATGCAGCCAAATTTAATACTGACTTTTTACGTTTGCATTTATTCTTACGAAATTTTGAAACTTTCCCTATGCCAAAGACTTTTTGGTTTTTCTCTTATCAAAACCTTGCATGATGCCTTTTCCTTCAGAATCGGATGAATTTTAGTGAAATTCAAGACTACACAGCTACATATTATGTGTATGCATCAAGAATCACTGTTTGTGAAATACGTGTAGAGCTCTTTTTGACGGAGGGTGTACTGCTGAAATAGTGCAGTGCAGCGTGTTATGACTAGCAATGATCATAACAATCAAGATGATCATTTTAAACGAACGTACATCTCCAAACGACATTTTACTCTTGCACTTTCTCCTGCCCGCTCTCAGCTCCCCCAATCATCTGATGACACTCGTGATGCATTCCGTATTCAGTCAGACTGGAGACAAGTTTGTACTTTTTCCCGGCAAATTGAGAAAGATGAGTAATATGTATTCATCAAGTTAGTCTCACGTTATTTTCGGTAGTTTCCTATTTCAGGAATAGAAGCAACATTCAAAACTGTCTTGTTTCATTTTCCAGGGATATTTCAGCCCAAAAGCTTGGCTTTCTTTTAGTGAGAAAATTATTTAAAATTTATCTGGAGCAATATTAAAAGGGTTTTGGTAGGCAGACTTTCATCACTCTTTTCCAACGCCAAAAAGCTCAGTGAAATTTCAATGCGCTTTTTTTATATGAGCATTCATAACACTCCCATTAAAGCTTTATTTCATAAGCTATTACATTCTCGTTTCGTATATTTTGGTCGGACCTTGTATACTTTAGGAGTGGCTATCTCGTTTTCGTTATGAAATCCACAGCTCACAGCTTGTGATGAGCCTATAGTAAAAACGGCCTGGTAAATGTTTCTCTCTCCTATCCAGCACTGCTATTACCTCTCATTGCCAATTCAAACCACGATTCCTTGTCCGCAGCACCAGATTCATGGCTCAAGAGAAAAGGGAGCCTAGACAATAACGCTAAGAAAAAAGGAAATGAAGCGATATGAGAAAATCGGAGAAGCTTCAGAAATGACTGTGACGCGTAAAGATAGCTGGGCTATACCTACACTATACTTTACCAACTCGGATGCCTAACTTTTTTCGGTATGAGTAAAAACGAAAAAAGAGAGAGTAGTGGTTGGGGTTTGTATATGGCATACATCCGCCAGCATAGCTGTGTAGGTTCAAGTTGAGCTATATTATAAAAAGAGTAAAGAGTCTCAACAAAAGGGACAGAGACAGATCTCAAGATTTTCTTTTACAAATAGCTGCAGAATAAAGATAAAAACGCGAGAGCCTGTGTCGTTTCAAATAGGTATAAAAAATAGGTACATTTCCATTTTCTAGTTGAGTTCACCCTGCAATTTGTTTTTACTTTGAGAATCACAGTACAAGAAATGGAGGCTGGAAGGTGCACACGTGTGCTTGTACTTGGTAGAGATAAAAAATTGCAGTTTGGATAAAGTTTGCACGAGTATAAAAAATATCATACATGGCATGTCATTTGTCGTATATACAAGAGATGAGCGCCTGTTTTTGCAAAAAAACGAAGAAGAAAAAATCATTGACTGCACTCGCTACAAATATGTCCTATTTCTTCGTATACCTTTTTCTGTAACTAATTTGATCGCAAAAATTGATTTCCTTGAACGGGAAAGTCCGACAAGTCAAGTTATGACGGATTTTGGCTATAAAATAATACCAGAACAGAACATATAAAAATTGAGAATGAAAGGAATAAAGTGAGAAATGAGTCATGAGAGTTTCGCTGCGAAAAAATATTCACAATATTTAATATAATAAATCTTGTAGTAGAGTAAAGAGGAAGGTCCACGAGTGTTTAGCACAAGTTGTTTTATTTCCCAACGTTTCGACTCAATTCTTCAGTCTTTTTCAAGGGCAACAATTGAGAAATTTTACAAAAAGCGTGGCTATTTTAAAGATATTTTACAAATATAATAAATCATCAGCGAAACAGACTAGGCTGATAGGAACTAATATGAGTTCCTTTTCAAGGCATACAGCACTTGACAAAACTAACATAAAGACAAGATTCTCACTATCAGATCATTTTCTGTTTCGCTCAGTCAATCTTTTACGAACTGCTGGTAGTGATGTAATGAAATCCTTTATTAATTTTTTCGGATTTTCTTTGTGCTTTCTTTTATGAAAAGATTTGTACACAAAATTTTGATGGTGGTAAAGAAAATACAAATGAAACTAAACAAATTTCGTACGGATGAAGAAAAGAACCAGCATGGCAGCTTTTTACTTTTTAAAAAACTCTGATCTTCAAACATTTTTCTATCATTACTCCAAGAAAATTCATTTGCTTCCTTTACGGAAAAGCTCTTTTGTCAGACTTATGAATGATTCAAAAGATCAAAAATATCTTTAACAAAAATAGATCCCTCTGATGTGCTTTCATTTTTTACGCAAACACAATATAGAAAGCCTTAAAGAATTATTATAAAGATCTTCAAATTAATCTACCTTTTTGTACTCTTCTGCCATGAACAGTTAAAAATAGCTTTTTAGTTTTTCTTCACCCAGCAGCTGTTTTGGATAGGACCCTGTTTTCTACGTTCGTTAGATCAGGATTTCATGCAGAAAACCTGATTCTTCGAAATGGTTCGCCCACGTTCAATTAAAATGTTCTAGAAAATGGGAAAATTTGTTTTGTTTGATTTTGTCAAACATAACTGATATATACCCGTCCTATTACAACAAAACAAACCATCTCCATGGAATTTGATTTGTCCTTGGTTAAAATGGACAATAAGAAAAACATTTCTACTTTGATCGGGCAATCGTGAATCCAATTCTTTGCCTGTCCATACGATTTTATAGACGGTACTGCTTTCGAAATAGTTATTACCGCAAGGCATTCCTAGGTTTTTTGTAAAAACAACAAGTTAAAAACTTCTTTCCTTGAGCTTTCAGCTTCTTGTATGCACATACGTAGTGGCGGATTCTAGCCATTTCCTTAAAAATGAGCGTTTCCATTTTCTTAGTATTTGAGCCACCCTTGGAGCGATTTTCCTTTTGCATTGAGCCCGTTCTCCCTGAGAAACCTTTTTTATGCGACCCATTGCCATTCGCTATGGGATGATTGCGAGCACAATGATGATGATCACCTTCTATAACGTAATGCAAACCAGAGAGCAAGAGGCATAAAACGTGATGAGGAGTCGTAATGCTCGTCAATTCAGAGTGAAAAAAGCTGACACCCTCAATTCTCTTTTCATAAAAATCATAGTTTTGAGGGAGTATATGGCTGATGACGTAAAAAACCAGCGGGCTTGAAAAGTTTTAAAGAAAAATGCGACAAGAAGGAGGTGGCCTCTGCGACAAACATGTTAAACTGCTTCTGTGGAGCTCGACTTTTCACCTTGCATTTGTTTAAGTTTTCACTTGAACTCTAGCAAAGCTTTCTAAGTATGCCGATGCAAATTTTGAAGTTTATCGTACAGGCTAGTTAAAGAGTTGTGCATGATTTCAGTTTAAAATAATAAGTCTGTTAAGTCAATAAGCATATCTCACACATATCAATCGCTTCGAAGTTACGCGCTTGAACATGTTAAATGATCATCTACATATTATGTATCCATAATTAGATCCATGACAAGAAACTCGTAACATGTTTTCTTTCAGATAGGTACGGGAGGATAGCTTTTAAATTAGCTTCCTTAATATTACGAGTCGAAAAGGTCCGAATATGTTTAAAGCTCGAAATAGAAAGTGTCGTAGGAGTAATTTGTAGGCTGACAGCACAACATTGTGGGTGGTAGCGTTGAGAGAAGCTCGTGGAATGATTTCATATTTGAGAAATATTACAAGAAAGGAAATCAGTGTGTCATTATCCGTCAGGTAAGACTGCTAGTTGTGTATTTGCTGATCAATTTCACACACCCACACTTCTGTTATAGTTTAGTTACTATACTTGGGCAAACCTCCGTTAGAAGAATGCACAAAGATTTTCATTATGACATACATATGACGGTACAAATAACTTTCGTTTTGCTTATTATATTTATTTCTATGATACTTCCAAAACCTCTCTAGCATAATCTTTACGAATGATTGGTACTTACGCATGTGTCATTCTTGAACTCTATAATTGTATAGTATAGACCTTATTGGGATTTCATCCGTTTAAAAACACTTCTTACCATTATTTTGGGCCTACGTCGGAATAGAATGGCAACAGAAACAGGTTGGATGAAATAGTATGCTTATCGATGTCTAAGAGATGAGTATAGGCTAGGCTATGGGTAAGTGGGCGCTAGAACGTGTTTCGTCTCGATAGTCTGCTTTTAGAGCTTCTAACTATGATGTCTTAGTGAAATGATGAGACTGGCGCTATGGTTATTTCTCTGGGAATTCTATATGATTGCCATGTTCACTTCAAAATGTTGGCGATCATAAGATGGGAAATGAGAATAGTAATGGTGGCTGAGCCTAGCGAAGCTGATTGTCATAGAGATGATTCGCTCAAGTGTCCTAAATTTGGGATTTTCTTGGTATGCTCAACATACCACTAGAGAACAAACTCTGGAAGGTAATTTACCAAACTTGAGACAAAATTGGCCTTTTAAAGGATAAAAATAATAATGTCGACAACTGCGATGAGTTCAGTCAGATTTTGTTTGTTTCGCAAATATGGCAAGTGGAAGTGATGGTCAAAATATAGGATAAATTGTCGATGAATTCTTTTTTATCTATGATACAAACCCCAGCAAAAAATTTGCGTAAACAGGATGAATCACAAGTATGAGCCAAAATATATAATTACTTACTTTTCCAAAAACAGGTATTTGTCCCCAGACATTTCGTAGCAGGTTCCTTTTCCTTCAATGGATTTGCTCTGAATAGCAATGGAGTTCGGAATTCCAGACTGGAACCAGCGACCATTCCAGGAATCCGGAAGGTGACAGTTGCCCCCTGTAAAATAACACAAACAATTTGTCAATAAATTTTGTCAATTTTCCTACTAAAAGTGATTTTGAAAAGTTTTAAGCGTAATTCTCTTTCTTGCAAAGTTTGAGTCAAACTTACATGCGACAATAATCAAACCTTAAAATCAGACACAAAAATAATGTTCTTGTCAGGGCTGATAATAAACATCGATAAGTCTCACCAGCATCCATTCGTGTACGCATTGGCTCACACTTGCAAAGCGTTTTCTTATGTTTGCTCTTGATGCTATGAAAAAACTTTTCTACTGAACCAGCATTCCATTAAAACTGCTAATACCTTACACATTGACTGTGTGATCCTTGTGAAAGCGGTAGAATCATGAATGCAGATAGTATAGAAAATTTTGTCTAAGAAAAACTCCACAAAAAGATAGTTTTATGCCCTTAAAATTCAAGTCGTTCGGAGACTACCAAGCAACACATAACACGCTGCTATGGATGCTTGTACGAAAATACAAAAGGTCTAGCCATATGGTTACATACAAATATCTTATCTTGATGTTATTGTTTGCAACACTGTTTACTTTTCTTTACTCGTTTATCCTCTCGTCGTGTGCTTTCTCCAAGGAAAAAGTTATAGCAGAGTAGAAGCACGATTTTCAAAACCAAGGCAGCTCAAACAAGAGAAAGTTTTGTTGCAAAGTGTGCTGTAGTGAAGAATAACACTTTACTTTGGCACTTTTTAAGCCCAATCGCACAACGTAAACATGATTTTGTTTATTGACATTTGCCAATTCAATTTGCTGCTAGACTAAGCATGTATGAATCTATATCTTTGCATGTGATCCGTGTAGCAGTTTGAAAATTCACGTATAGTCTAGGAGAATAAGCGTGTGAATTACATGTACTTATGCATCCTTTTGTATTTTACAGCGATATAAAGTTTTTTTCACCTAAAAATTTGTAAATAAAAAAAATCACGGGCTAGTTTTAAGCAGCTCATCCATGTTTTCTCTTCCATAAATTTTATACTTGTTGTTTCTTATCATCTGTATTTTTTGCTCGGATAAGTCTCTAGTTAAAAAACGAGCATTTCAAAATTCACAATCCTCTCTGTTCACCTGAGTCTCCCGTACAATTGTCTATGATCACGTTACGGAGAAAGTAAACAAGGAATATGAAGAAATGAATGCATATTGCATGATTTCACTGTTTCTAAATCACGTTGTACTCTCAAAACATATCTAAATATGCAATAAAACTTGACGTCACTCCAATAAAAATTCGATTTTGTTTAAGAGTACTCGCGATAAATCTATTATACTTAATTATGATCGCAACATTTTGTAATACATCGCGTTCCTGACATATTTCTTAGTTTCTGCGTACATTTCAAGTAAATTTCACTCAAAACGAATAAAATAAGGCGAATTGGAAAGGGATAGAAACTAGTTTTCGATTTCATAAAACTAAAACAACTGGGTCAATCTCTTCAGCTACACGTTTTGCGCTGCATACTAGTAACTACAGTGCAAACGTGGTGAATATGTGCCACTTGGTTGTCATGTAGCTCTTCTAAACATACTTTTTCTCTACAACTTTTTTTCCAAAAAAAGCTTTCATCTGTCCTTCCTTTCAAGCTTTCTCTGGAAGAGCTTTTTGATAAAAAAGAGGCTGATGTCGGATGTCATCTTCTTCCGGAGGATTATGTACAAACGCCAATGGTAGCAAGGAAAAGATCGAAGTAAAGGACTTGTAGGAAAAATAAAATAGTGTCAGCCAACATCTGGCGCGCGTTACAAATCATTTCATGTACAAATCGGCAATCGACGAGTTTTCAAACTGCATATATTAAGCTGATACATCCAAAAAAAGAATTCTATTGAGCATATACGAAATGACAAAAATCCTTTGTTGTACACGCTTCGAAGACGTGTTCGGAAAATCACTTAGAATCCTTTCTAAACAAGAGTTTTTCTTTGGACAAAATCAATACTTTTTTAGGTTCTTGTAAGATATTTCGTCGTAAGAAAGTGTCGGGAAAACAACCTTCAAAACTCCTTGAATGTTTTATGAATACATACATCAAGATTATTGTATGCATTGTGTTCTAAACTTTCTTAGCCTGTGACGTAGCCAAAAAAAGTAGGAAAAGTGCTGAGTCGTTGGTCGTTGAAATTCAGGAAAAATGGAATGGAGCGTTCGAGTATTTATTTAATTTTACAAATTTTAACCGAATTCCCTTGGCTCCCACACAACCTATTTTTAGAATAACTTTCCTTTGCAATCTTACAAACTCATATTTAGATTAATATTTGGTATGATTTTCTATTCATCAAGCTTCCAGAGCGTTCTATCCTTGATTCCTAAGCCTTTTCCACGTGCTTGATTGTTGGAATTACAAAGGGAAACCGATTTTTGGAACCTCAACTTTTGTGCCAGGACGCCTTAAGTAAACGAATACATCAAGAGGACTTAGAAATTATTAAACTTCAACCGCACAGGTATCCATGTAGAATAGCAATTTAAATATCTGACTAAATGCTCTTTCATCTTGTCGAAAGCCCATGCACACACACACACACACAAACAACCCGCGACATTAAATCCTTCTCTGGCAGGCTTGGAAGCTTGTTTTTCTTCAACACAAAAAGATTGAGCCACTTTGTTATGTAATTTGTTTGTCAGCATGTGATTACGATGATAGAAAGGAACTAACATCAGAAAACAAAAAGAGAAAAGGGATGAAGAGAGATTGAGAAAACTGGAATTTTCTTGGCTTGACAAGAAATAGATGGTGATAGTGTGAGTCGATGTGCACATCGTTGTTTTTTCCTTGGCAGAAGGTGATGATTTCAGACGAAAGAAGCGCGGAGTGAACATGTTGATGGTGTGAACACGGGATTAGCCACGTACGAAATAAGCCGTCAGACGTGTGTGTTGTGGAAAACTACAAAACAGCTTAAGTTGTTCAACTTAACAAAAAAGAAGGAGTGCAAGAGTGAAAAAGGGCAACTGCACAAGCCATTTTAAGCCGTTTGCGAGTCAACGTAAAGCCGAAATACCTATGAATCCTGGAAAAATAAATTCAGTTTACTGCCTTATTTTGTGTTATCTCCAAGGGTTCAGATGAAAGAAGCTAAAAAATATTGGAATTGCGTTGATACGGTTAACCTTAGACGTTTCACAGGCTGTTTTGCGTGTATCGAACTTCTTCTAGCCATAACCCGGTCCTTTTTCTACGAACGTCTTCGTTTACTAGCGGTTAGTATAATCTTTTCAGTGGGCGTTAATTCAAGAGAATTCGGCACAAAAGCTTTCTAAATAGCTACTATGTACGTCTGAAAAGTAACTACGTTGTCTATATGCGTCTTAAAAGTAGGTATCCATCCGTCCATTAAACGTTAATGTATTTAAAAGGAACATCGATATGAGTTTCGAAGGAAAACAATGGTTAAGAAGGTGAGCGTAATTGGCAAGGCGGAAATGGTAACTGCCACATCCTTAACATTATCTTTTTTCCCCATTTCGCTATCCAAAAGTGCCTTCGTTTCATGAAGAAAGCGCAATATTTCCACCTCATTTATTATCTTCTTGGCAAAATCTTCCAATACGTAGTGAGAAAAGAAGTGGCGATGGTGGCGGTGTGGTGAGGAGGCACTGACATTATGACATGTCATGGATTCTCGTCTGGCTTTTCCCAACGACTCAGTTGAAAGTTAATATGTTTGGGTGTTTACCAACTGCACATCTTCCGGAGCATTTGTCAGGATGGCTTTTAAGAATGAACGTTTTTATTAAAACAAGTTATTAGAGAGGGAAGGCAGTTAGATGCTCGTATGATCTATTCGAGAAAACTTTCTTCCCGACTACTATTCATTTCGAAAGCTGTAGGCGTACTATTTTTCTTCCTCAGTGATGGAAATCGCTTACATGTTTATTAATATAGATGGTTGATGTCAAACAAAAGGTAAGAGAGAAAAAGTAATACCGAGCAACGTGAACAGCTTTATATTTTCTTAAGAATACGATGCGAAGGTTGGAAAGAAACGAACTATCAGGATAATAATTTCATGGAACACTTGACTTAGAGAAAACTGTTGTAAAAAATGAAAATGATGTAGTGAATCACTCTGTGCTTGCATATCCTCCGAATTATTTAGATTTGAAGGGGATTTAAAAGGAAAGAATGTATGAGTATTATGCATGTATAGGAACCCTTGTTTTAAAAAGGAAAAGTAGACTTTTCAGCCTCATTTCACTCGATTTACATTATGTCTGGGTGTTTTTGTGGGGATGTGATGAGCATACTGGGTATGTTCTTTTTACAGTTGTGCAAAGCTTATTGCCTGCACATCCTGTCTTCCCTGTCCGTTTTGTTCGCTCCTGCAATAAATTATTAAATTAGCTGGGTATAAGAATGTCGAATACGTGACTTCTGTGATCATTTTTATGGTTCCTGAAACGCTCGCGACTTGAGAAAATTAGATGGAACGCGATAATGATAGTTGGCTATGTCGTAGGGTTAGAGAGAAGTGGATACAAAAAAGTGGATGTTCGTAGGTTGAAGACAGGGAACGGGTTCCACATTTAATACGTTCACCCGCCACCTACCACAAGAATTTTTTGAGGTTTGAATGTCCTCGTGCCCATTGTTTTGGAAGAATTAGCACAGGAAAGTTTGGAAACAGCTCCCAAGTTACAAGTACTAAAAAGGGACCTTCATTCGTACGGAAATAGAACACGGAGACGTTTCTGCATCTCGCTGAATACACGCATTCGGCCCGGAAATGGACCGCTTTCTAGGATAAAACCGGACAAAATTTGGTTGGAAACTCTGCGGATTTATCACATCAATGGATACAAGCGAAAATGCAAGTTATTGATTCCCGCATAATTGGATTCACGTGAGATTCACTTTCTAAATTCGTGATAATGAATGTTCAACTCGTGCCTGCACGCATCCCTGATGTCGAATCGTCTAGGAATTTTGACATGGCCATTCGTCTCACTCAAAACGTTTTTATGAAAGAGAGAGAAAAAATGTTTCGAACCCGCCTATGAAGGTTGACTTTGACGGATGCTGTGCTCGGAAAGCAAGGGCTATGAAAAGTTTGAGCGGATATTTTTTCTAATAGTAAGAACGAAAATTCTTGTAATCTTCTTGCTCCATGACTTAGGCTTGTTACATATGAGCTGTTTGTTAATAAACAAAAAAAAAACATCATATTTTCATGAGTTGCGCATTTCGGCCGACAAGACTAGTCCTATCCACGACTTCTCAAAACAAAACAAACTTCGACAGATACAGAAAACTACAAACAAAAGGAGAAAATATTAAATGAGCTTGTCGATTAACAGTGAGTGGTGTAATTGAGCAGGAAGTAGTTATACGTCATTTTACAACTGCCCCTGACAAACGAACCGGATGTTGGAGAATCGTTAAAACCTTGAGTACACGTATTTTAATTTCTTGACTATCATTCTGGAGTGACTAAAGAGCAGTTTTTAATATGTACTACTTAATGACTTTTTTCCAGTTCAATTATCTTCAGCGTAAAATACGTACCAGTCAGACTCATGCAGAGCTGTATCGTAATTATATTTTCTGCTTGTTATAACCCTGTTTTCTGGAAGTTTCTCGCATAAACCATCCGTTAAAAAGGGAGAGACGTCATATCCGGTACGGAAGTTGAGAAAAAAGCCCTGCTTGCTGAATACTCAAGAATACTTTGAGAAAAAACTTTTCAGTACGTAGTTATCCTTTTACTGCTTTCACTTTTTTTGGCTCTTGTACAATAATATACTTCATATTGTGTGTGCTAAAAAAATGTACTTTTTTATGCGCGAAACAATTTTTTTTGGAAAAAACAGAGATAAGTGGCTTCACTTATAAAGCTCATAAATATCTCGGGAACTGGAGAGAAAAGGAACTCGTAAGAGATCTCACCTCGGAACGCTCCTATTTTTTGCCACACGCAGACAAAACCGAAGCCAAAGTTAGCGTCACAAAAAGATACACGCAAAAGAGGAGGCAGCGAGCATATACCTATAGTTTTAGAGAGTATCATCCTCAAAAAAATACTGCCTTTGAGATAAGACTGATAAGAACAATCTACGAAGAAAAAAACCAGTGTGACAATCGATAAGTATATTTTTTCGCTATGGAGTCTCAAGACAGTTGTAAGGTTAAAGACTTTTTGTTCTTTAGTGGTTTTATATCAGTCAGCATATTACAGTATGGACCAATACCTGTTTAGTAACAATTTTTTTTTCAGTCCATGGCTTTCTTGGGTTGAGATACACATGGGTGCTGACAACTGATATTACAACCCATTTCGCATCGAGAAAGAAAAAAGCCGTTATAGTGGACAGAATTGTATTATATTGGAGCATAGGTTCGAGGTAAATCGTAACGTGTGGCGTTTTGCGTAATACTGTTATGGATATTATGTCTGTCTGATCCACAAAAGAAGCTTACGGAATGGAATAGTTACTTTCCTCAGGGCTTTTCAGTGAAAGTATAAAACTTATAAATCCTTTTTTGCAATGAATTTTGCGAAAAACACGGAACAAATCGAAGAAAGATGTGGACTTTTTCTTACTTCTTTTATTTTTTCGCTTTCTTCTCATAGAGATCCCTGGAGGTAATAAAATTTTGCAAAAAAAACTGCAAACTTTGCAGAAAACGGAAATGGAGAAACGAGACAGTGATGAGGATATGATGACAAAGACGGGTTTTATTGCTAAAAAAGGAAGCTAACCAGACGTATGCTTTATTATACTGCTAAAGGACTCCAGATAAAGAGTACGACGGCCGGAAATGCTTCTAGCAGATAAAGTGAAAAAACCCGAGTTTGTTTTTTCTATATTTGTTCTCTTGTCTGTTGGCTCATTTCCGATGGAGTTTAATGACACAACGACTTTGGCAAAGATCAAAATATGGCTCAAGAATGTAGAGATGACAGGACGAAATGCTCACAAGAAGGGTAAATAGAACATGAAATGCGAAACATAAACTGTTGTTAATTTGTTACAAATGTAAGTAAACCAGCACATATCATTGTACATTACATATATCATACTACAATGAAATTTCATTTGTGAGTATGACATATGCTGGAAAATCGTCCACTGTTCTATAAAAAGTACGTTATTAAGTAAATATGTGATCACGTTAAAATAAATATTTCAAGCATTGTTCGGTCTCGGTCTGTTCCGTTAAAAAAAACGTTGTAACAAAAAAGCACTTAGCTTTTAAAAGCCGTGGAGGCACACTCCACACATATATAATGAGGTTGGTGTTCCCCAAGGGTAGGTAAAGTACAGTTTGAAAACGACATTCATGCATTACAGAACAGATCCAGGCTTAAAATGGACAATAGGTAGAAACTTCAAACAATACAACAAAGTCCAGGCCACTCTTGTTGCATTGTGTCTTCTGTTCACATTAAAAAGGTTGTATGTTGGAGCACAGTTGAAGTGAAACCCTCGAACTACAAAGAACTTGCGAAATGGCCTCGCAAAAATACCTGAATTGTAACGGTAGGTAGTCAACGAACAACGCGAAGAAGTACTACAACCTGAAGCGTTTTTTTTAAACCTTATTAACAATATGACCATCATCATGTCAATCGAAACATTGCCAAAAGCAACATGGCCATGTTCACCATTCTGGTTAAACATAATCTCAGCTTATGTACGATTTTGAATCAGATAAATAACCACATTTGCGTTTTGAATGTTCCAAATGAGACCATCCCCGATTTAATATAAATCATAACAATGGGTATTAACAGTAAAAAGTCAGGAGGAAATGGTATAATCATGCAGCTAACAACTCAAGTCCTCGAGACATTTATTTTGTTACATCACCAAAACAACAACAACTCAAGCATGTGATATCCCGCGTATTCTTCGCATGTTAAGTCCATTCTTTCTCGACGTAAGATTTACTTTTCGTTTGCTAAATCTTCGGCACAAGTTTAGTTCTGCTTATGTAACTAAAGCTTATCGTTTGTGTAAGCCCTGGAAGAAAACATGGCTGGTTGTTATGGACGGAAGAGACGTCATTTCACATCCTCCATGTGGATGGATGGCTTATATAATTTTTGTGTGGGTTGGTAAAGTAATCCTATCTTGGAAATCTTCTTCCCTGTGTTATATGGCACTTTTGTGAGCTTATAAAAATTGCAAGAGAAGAAAGTGAAGGCTGTATTTTATTCGATATTACATTATCTTGACAATTTCCTAAGAGTGCGTGTGCGTACGAAAAAAAATGGAAAATGCTTCGAGAGACAAGTTGTTCTATGGTTATTTAAAGTACTTACCAGGTTATACTTTGGTTCTTTAAAAAATTGCAAAGGAAAGCCAGACAGAACACTATCAGTTCAGATAAAGATGCAAAAGAGAAAGTAAAAATTGCTATGCATACATATTACATGATATTATGCATAAGAAACATTTACATCATAGTTTTGGGGCTTTTTTTCTTTCTAAATCCTAAACAGATGGAAGAGAACAAGAAAAATAGAAGCTCTGTTTCCAAAAAATCTTACAACAGAGTTCTTCATACTCCTTTATTCATTTCCAAGGAAAACATCATATTTTTCAGAAACACCAACACACTAGAAAAAAAGAATCTTCAAGTTTAGTCAAGCACGTCGCTTTTCATACCGCCTACATACACACCAACTTTGTTTGTAACTTTTTTTCCCCGGAAAAAGAAATCTTTAAAAAAAACGACGGAAAGAAACCTCGCTCGCGCACAGGTTGTTGTTTTTTCCATCCAAGTGTTTTTCAAAGACAAGAACAGTTTGCTCATTTATAGGATTTTTCGCTTTTAAGTGCGTAGACACTAAGCCGATGCAATTTTGGCTTAAATAATATATCAGAATATTTTTAAAAAATAACGAGAAAATGACTACCAACAAGAGAAAAAATCCGAAACTAAAAAGAAACGGCACGTAGAGAAGTAAAAAAAGGTATAAAAAAGAAAACGGGCTTTTATTACGTTATATTCCAGCAACGTAACTTAGTACGTTTCTATTTTCTTTTGAGCTGATAAAAAAGAAGCCATGTGTGTGCTTGAGAAGATGAAGCCACCTGATATCGTCTTGTTTTCCAAATGCTTTTATTATTACTTTTGGGTACTATTTCCGTCCCTTTTATGTCTCAACTAGTCATCTTTATACAAAGTGAAAGTATGATTAGTACAGCGGGAGCAGTACAAGAAGAACGTAGTTTTCTCCTGGATTTCATAATAATAATCATATGCATTGAAATACCGGTGTGTAAAGAAAAATACGACAAAAATGAAGCTTGAAGTGGGCCCGTCTAACTTGCCAAAAAATAATAAAACGTGCTACACATAATCTTTTAATGCTTTGCTAGTTGTCGTATATCATAATCTCAGCTCATTTTTATGATCCAAGTTATTTCAATTCGACATTTTTCCCAGTATAATGGAAAGTTTAGAGTCATTTGGAATTTCACATACGTCGTTATCCAAAGTCGTGTGCATTTTAAAATGAGTCGGGATCAGGATTTATGACTGCTGACGTATACTACCATTCGACTTTCACTTTCTATTGAAGACTTTATAGAATTCATAACTAAGCCTTTCTGAATTAAGACATGTGCATTCACGCATCACTGCCATTCTGGAAAAGTTTTCTCTAAAAAGAAGCCTGAGCTGCTTCAACTGAGCTCGACTTTACGCTCATTTTCCAATGCTCAAATTTGTTACCGGAGAAGTGAATCCTTACAAACAAACAGGCATCGAGCCAGGTGAAGTTTTTAATAATGAATAAAGATGTCATTATCCTCGAGTATATCATTTATTTCCTTTTCTCTTGAATGTATCTTTCACATTTACTTTTTGACAGCTTTTGAAGTACTACTGTAGTGTAAACTTACTCAAGCCTTTTGAGAAACTCTAACTAGTCTCCAGCCACCACTTTGTGAGGATTTTATCTACAGAACCGAGTATAAACTTGAGAGGAATCAAAACAACAATAGGATTACAGCATGCTTTCTCTCTGTCTCTCTCTGTCTCTGTATCTCGAATGAAAGTTGAAAACTTGCAAAACAAAACTTTTCAGCTGTCATTTCAAATCAAAAACTAGCGCGGCAGCTCTCCTTCCTGTTTGTCAATCAAAGGTATTATTTCCGTCGTTTCTATTTAGAAGCCTCAAAATTTCTCTTTGGTCCTTTTTGATACGGAAAGTTCGTAGGTTTTGCTCTTCCAATCAATATTGTATTATTACCTCAGTTAACTTGTTTGCAACTGGTGTGCGTGTGCAGTTCAAAAAGTACCTTCTCCTATTCATATACAAGTTTCATTGATTTCATCGTCAAACTTAGCTAGGGGTTTCTCTTGAAAGCCAGCATAATATTTTATTCTTTCTATTCTACATCGAGTTATAATACGTCAAAGGTTACGTTTTTAGGAACAAAATGGCTCACATATTGGAATATGATGTAGGCATACGGCTCATACATTCTGATTCATTTTACGAATATTTTATCAAAGGCGTGTTTACTACAACCTCCCCAGACAAACTTTTCTTGCTTG
>VICI01002733.1:0-15512 GCA_019593645.1 Akabosia matsudoensis
TGTTTTGTAGTTTTCGTCAAATGTGTATTCACAAGGGTTACTACTTCAATTTTACCAACTCAACGAAAATAAATAGTCTGAGTCAGCTAACAATAATAAATTGTAACGTGGGTAAGTTCTTAATAAAGATAAAGCAGAACATGTCATTTAATATCATCCAGTACTACTTTGTTTTACGTAGGAGTATGAGGAGTACTTCATCGCATGTACATTTTCTCGAGCTAGGTATCTCCGTTGAGTTTCTATTCTTAGCACTTCAAACGAAATATGACGGGAGCCCTTGATCATCAAACGAGGAGCTATGGATGACTGGGTAAATTCCAGGGAGGATAAAAGGAATGAATGAAATCGCTGCCTTTTCCTGTAAAAAGGCAGGAAGTAAAGGAAACTTTATAGTACACCCCTATACAACTTCCCTTTTAACATAAGCTCTCCACAGACTAGACTCCCTGATTTTCTTCGGAAACAATATAATTTCGGAATTCTAGATCCTATGACATGTCGGCGCCACAAATTCTGCCGATCTGGAGAAGGATTTTTCTCGGGAACGGTTTTATCGTTTCCTTATCTCTTTGTACGGTTCGCATGAAGCTACCTCTTTTTGTACTACTTATCACGTTTTTGTAAGAACGTAAAAAGATGGAGTTCAGGTTGAAAAAGTATGTTCTCCTTCGTGCTTACATAATATTTCCAGGCTTTCTTTGTGGTGAAGTCGACCATATAAACGCGTATCTACTAGTATAAATCCTTTTTTGTAAAGTACGACTGTTTTCTATTTTTGCAGATCTGTAAATGATTTAGCCAGATTCCTCCAGGAATCTACTGTTAAATTAATAATATTGATTCAGGTCCCTAGTTTTGCTTGATTGACTTTATTCGGCAGTCAAGTCAAGGGTCATAATACTGCTCACCACACAAACACATACATTTACTAATTTTCACGTTGAACGCTTTAAATACATTCAATTATTTCGTAATGCAATGTAATTTTGTATTTTAGTCATTCTGTTGTTTTTCTAATTTTGTTTTGTTAATTTTCTGTTGTCATTCTAATCATTACCTGCAGTTATACATTAGAGAATAAGAATACAGTCATGATGGACAGTTCTCGACAAGATTTTTAAAATGGTGTAGTGACATTTTAAGTTGGCTGAAAGGTCAGAACAGAAAATATTTTATCGGGACGGGTCTAATTCACTAGTTGTAACGGATTTTTTTACTATCTTCGGCGTTTAAAAAAGGAACCACTCAGACTGCATTTCATTTAACCTACCCTCATATTTCTGTACTTACAATAATTTAAACCACTTTTATGTTTTTTTCGCTCTCTAAATTGCCAAGAGAAAGAGAATAAATATTTTGTGTACATTAGATAAAATATATTAGTAGAGTCGAAGGGGAAACATTTCTTTTCTTATATTTATCCTTACCTCAAGTTTTTCGAAAGAACTTGAAAAGATTTGTTCACTAACTTTGTTCTCCGATTATAGCCATGTTTGGCAAAAGAGCCATAAAACTGCTTCCAACCCTCATCGTCCTCAAACAAAAATTACTAAAATATTTCCAAAGAAGTCGAAGTAATAGTTTTGTTCTTTGAGAAAACAACTCGTAATTTCTTTCCTCTTTCAAGTTTTCATCATATTCAGTTATTTTTAGGCTATAAAGCAGTTACAAGTTAACCTTGGCTGGAGTTCCATTATAATTCTAGGGAAAACTAATACTCTTAAAACGTTTAATGCCTCAATAACTCGTTGCCAAACTGAATGTGTTTGTGCGTGCTCACCGTCTACATCCCCTACTTTCATGTCGATCAGATTAAGGAGTCGGGAGAGGTAGTGGTGATAGTAGGTGGAGTAAGTATGCGTACACGATTATAACAAAAAGAAATGAAAATGATGTAACAATATTTTTAGTTTGACGATTTTCCAACACGTAGTTGTTCGCTTTCAGCTTGAGAGAGGGTCGTAAATCGACCAGTTTCATCTCCCTTTCTTTAAGCTCCCCGGTACTGGGCTTGTTATTCATTTATGACCAACCTAGCCAAACTATACCATGTAATTTCTCAGAAGTTAGACTTGCAAAGCCCAAAATTTGCATGCTCTATACCACATATATTTTGGTGCGAAATCCTATCTTCTCTGTTTTGATATTAGGCAAGACTACCAACATGGAATAGAAAGTTAGTCTCCTTGATGAAAAAGTTGTACATTCTCGAAAACCCTCAACAGTTTTGGCACTAGCCACATTACGTAACGCAATATGTATAGAATTACAAGACGCAATTCTAATTCTGGCTTTCTAAGAATTCTACTTCAGCTAACCTTCGCTATTGTTTGACATCCTCACATCCGTTCGCATCTCTATTATTACTGTGACGACAATGGTTTTCGTTTTCTGATGTAGTAGATGCGATCACTGTTCCAAACGGAGACACAAAAATCTCATATCCAGACATTCTCTTTTTTCCATTGGCACGCTTCCCCTATCTTGTTTTTCATTTGTTTTTTTTTGTGTGGCTCTAATCACACTGACAAGTTTGTAGGTATCCTTGGCATATAAACAATTCTCTGGTTTTTTTCGAACATGGATGTGTACGCCTTGCATTGTATGCTGTAAAGCCGTACTACTTTTGATTACATTGCATTGCCGGTTCTTTGGATTCTCCCAGTGTCCCTAAAAATACTGCTTTCATTCTCTGACAAGTTTTTGTCGTGTGCGTTTCCCGGTGCGTATTGCGTACAACTGGAAGTTTATAGTGCATCGCAGTGTTCACGTATTTTTTCAGATCCATCAACACAGACTTACTACATTCGAAGGTAAGGTTGGTCCTGGTTTTACGATATTAGGAAGCTGTTTGTCGTGTTTACATTAGTACGGTTGTTCTTTTATTCGCTTGTGTATTTACTTTATCGCTTGATGCACTTCTCGTAATGTTCATCATTTGTTGCGAATAACATTTCCCGAAAAGTCCTCAAGGACAAAAAGTACGAACCATTTCAATTTACTTGACAAGTTTTGCGATTTCTTTTCTTACAATGATCTTAAGTACAGGTTCATTATTTTTTATTTTAAAGCGAGCATGAGCATTGTTAAGCTGGAAAGGGATTGGGTTGTGGTACGATTAGATGCTTTCTTCGTCCAGTTCAGTGATCAAAGTGTGATGACAAAACATTGTCTGATTCAGAATGAAGAGTGTGTATGTTGTCTATGTATGGCACGTAGCAAACACGAGTGAAAAGGTATGAAAGGAGGGGATGAGCAAATGGTAAACTAACACGAAAATTGCTACCTTTCCTCCCATCCCGTGTTTTCAAGATAATGATTACAGTGAAAGGAGCGAAATTGGATACTGTATGACATGGCATGTAGGTAGAATATCGTAAACAATTTTTATGATTCAGAAAAAAAACAGTGCTTCGGGTAAGCTCAACATCAATCCTCATGGGAATTTCTCTCGTATAAGACGAAATGAAAGGAGACAACAAAATTATTTAGGTATTTTAAATCAGCTCAACGTTCATCCATTTTATATATTTTCTATAGTTGCAGACAAAAAATCCAAGAGCCTATTTCATTTTGTAATTTTCGGATATTTGATACATGTTCTGGGCGGTTTGTTCAATTAGGTATTTTATTTTATATATAAATAATAACAACTCTTCATCCAAAGATTCAATATAAAGCAACCCATCCATAAACAGTAACATCAATTCGAAGGAATCGAGACGTTGGAGTTGCAAATTGGAAAGACACGATAAGGAGCTAAAACGACTATATTGAGTTTATATAACCAAACAATGGTGCAATCTAAACTCAATATTACAGTTTTAAATAATTTTCCCATCCTTAAAAGGCTTTGAGACTGTGCTGCGTGAATTAATACGCTTGCTTAGCTACACTAAGTTCAGCAACCAAAAACTTGTCACCATGACTTTTACTACTGGCTAATCGTATGCGAAATAACATGTCAACATGTCTTGTCTTGCGTTGGTTTAGTAGCTAAAATAGAGCTCCTAAGGCGATAAATTTTGCCTATTTTAGTAAAATGGAAATTATACTAAAAACCTAGAGAAAACCACAAACCGCGTTGTTATGCAATAAGCTATTATATCCATTACAAGGAACTTTCCATGTTAAAAATAAAGCAAAATCACGTACCACGGTTTTGAAGTCCAATTCTTAGGATTTTGGGCATATTAACATACGGAAGCTAAAAATAGCATAAAGCCCAAAGCTTGTATTTGAGGCAGTCATTTCATGACAAGAATATGGACTTCAGTAATTACTAGAAACGATTGCATATACAATTTATGCATAAACATGTTTCGTTTTTAGCCTCACCAAGTGTTCACTCATTAGGAGTTGAATATCTATTCGCTAGTAGTTGAGCAGCAATAGGTTTTCGTCACACAAATAGTCGACAAAGAAAAAGTTTATGACACAACAACAAGTCAAAATAAAATAACAAAAATAGTACAAATTTGTTGTCAAGCAACGCATACAGTCTGTTGTCGCAGAAATATGCACACTAAGTGGATCAAGTTCTTTTCTTGGTAGGTTTTGATGTAAATTGGATTAGGAAATCGAGTATGAAAATATGTTTACTTCGATTTGGACATGTTATGTCGGCCCTTGTACCTTGAAATGCGTTTCAGTCAACTTCGTCAGCAAGCCCAAATTATTATGTAGAGCCTTCGCAAAAATGTACAATCAAATTAAACT
Source organism: Akabosia matsudoensis (assembly GCA_019593645.1). Classification (NCBI taxonomy): domain Eukaryota; kingdom Metazoa; phylum Arthropoda; class Collembola; order Entomobryomorpha; family Paronellidae; genus Akabosia; species Akabosia matsudoensis. The sequence goes on from VICI01002733.1 coordinate 4,723, forward strand.
CAAAGTCATGAAAAACATAGAAGAAAGTCATAGATAACAAGCGTTATATCGAACAACGCTCGCTCTCATGAAGGAAAGCACAAGAACGTGTATGTCTCAAAAATTGTAACTGGGTCCAAAGCACGTTGTTAAAAGTTTGAAAGTTCTGTCAGCATAATTTTAGATTGGAAACATCTGCACTGCTTTATAAGTTACATCGAAGTTCCCTTAGGAAAATGTCTACGCGGATGAGTCGAAAGTAGCATAATGATTTCAAGTTTAACAAACTTCCAAGAATGTACAAACTATTGGAAATGAGGCAAAATCTTGACTACATAGTAGACGTCCATAATTTCCAATTTTTCCTCCCCGCAATAGGTCACACGGGGACCATTATGTGTACAAAACTTCCCGACTTAGTTGTGTGTTTCGTCAATCAAGGAGATGATAATAACAATTGTTTTGTCTTCATTTTCGTCTTTGACAAGTGAACATCTGCTTGTAACATATAGTTCGCGTTGATATCATGCTCGCGTGTTGTCTTAGAAAACCAAGTTGAGATAAGTTGCTTGCATACGATCCAAGAGAGTAATCCGAGAAGTGGAAAATTATAGGGCTTAAAGACATACATACATAATTCATCTTTTGGTACAGAAATATCGTGTGGAGGGATCCATGTAAAAGCATTCTCAAGTAACAAATGCATTGGGAGTAGGAATAGTAACAATATGAAGATATATTTATTTTATTTTGGTAGGTCTTACCGAGTTTCTAGTAGCGTGAGTGCATTATTATTATTATTATTATCTTTTTACGTGCTTCCACACTTGTATGCACAACTTGTCAAACTTCCAGAGCTGCATGGATCACAAGGGAGCTTTCATCGATTATTGATCTAGCCCGGCTGTTGGGGAGAAATGGTCTATTTCCTTCGGCTTTATTTACGAGTGTTCACCAACAATGTATAAATTGGAGAGAACCGGCATTTAACAATTCTATTCCCAGAATGAGTATACGACTGCATGCATTTATTCATAGGACAAGTAATTCTGTTTCTCCTTCCTTGTTTGGATTGACTACAATAATGGTGAAAGATAGATGTAGAGAGAAAAATGGACGAGTATATATAGAATGTAAAATGAAGCTTTTTGCATGCTGTGTCTCTTGTGAAAATGAGAGTAAGTTCGGTAACTTAAGATACATAAGGATTTCATGCATAGGGAAAGGGAGCCCACCAAAACAGAGAAAGATTTAGTTTTTCTCGGACGGGTGCATTTATATACCTACCCATGAAAATATATTTATATATGACGATTTTTGTATCTGAAAATAGGAAAGTTTACTTTCTATAAATAGAAATAACTCCTGATACGTAGAAGATATAGAAGAAAAAGCGCATCTAAAAAGTGCCTACTACATGCGGTCGTTTGGCTTTATATATTTACTTTCCTCTGTTTTCTCTTCCATGATTCTCGACTACTCTCTCCACACTGCCAGTCAGGAATACCTACCATAGTTTTGGTTTTCATCTGTTCTCTGTTGACATCATTCCTTAAGTTTTCGGTTTTACGGCTCGTGTACATTTGCTTTAAAAAAGAAAGCATTTTTCTACCATTTTTATTTCAAATACCCACACACTATCATTTTGTCAGCAGCTTTATTCGTTTCTTTGGCTTCTTTTTATTTGGGACTCAAAAACTACAAAACTGAATTTCTTAGTAACTAGTGAATGTGGTATATATATGCTTTAGTAGTATAATATGTTTGATGTATAAAAACGCTATTGATGTTTGTGAATTTGACTTTACTCTTTCAAGTTATGTTCCAGAGATCGATTTAGTGTAACATTTCTTTAACCAACATTTGTGTTTGGCCACCCGGAAGTAGCTGCTTGGTGAAACAGTTGTGCAATACTATTTGTCTCTAAACGAGATAAAGTATGTCGTCGGAAGATATATACAACGATCGGATTGTGATTATTTTGATAGAGCTTTGACAGAGTTCTCGGAACAACATTATTATAAGTGTTTTGAAGTGAAAGTTTATAGGATACGCTTTGTTGACAATTTTGAAACTATGTACATCATTTTGACAATACTGTTCTTTTACCATTCATCAGCAACTTTTATTTTTGGACTCGATTTCTCTCAGTTACTACGTCTCGCATAAGGTTTGAGTGACAGAAAGGGTCTCGAAACAAACTTTCTAAAATCAAATTGTTAACCAAGTCGGTTAACTTTTTACTCGTATGAGAGCACGTAAAAGGTTGCTATAATGAGCAGACTTTCTGCAAGAAAAAGTTGAACTCGTTGGGAATGACAGATTCAATTGTATTTCATGACTACTGTTTTACTTTTCTAATCAACTAGCAAAATCGGCTATTCAAAACTAATGGACCAGCTCTTTCTACTAAGTACTTTATTTGTCTCCAGATACAAGTTTTGACTCAAGTGTCTTAAGAAGTGTTGGTGGTTTTCAATGGGTGTCGACACCTTTTTTTAATCGTCCCACAATGGAGTGTACTCACGCCATGTCTCATGTCAACTGGCTCACTGCTTTGGACAAAGGACGAAAAATTTACGACTGAACGGACTACTATGGAATTTGAAACTTTTACTATGAAAGACGTACCCATTGAAGTGATTATGATTACACTGTACGTCCGAGTCTTATGAGCTGTGATGTTAGTTTGGATTTTCATAATAATAATTGTCTCGATTATTCCCCATGAAACAAGGACACAATTCAGTAAGTTTCTAATCTTTTTTCAAGCCTAAATCAAGTATGTAATTGGTAAACTCTGCGATATCTCATACACAAGTGCATTAAAAACAAACTCATGACTTCTATGAAAGAATACTTATGAAACTAAGAACTTAAGGATAATTGAATACTAGTACTACATCGGAATATTGGATCTAATTAAATAAAACCAAAAATTGTCATCGTTGTATGCAGGTCAAAAAGACGGTTCCAGGATATATCAGCAGACGCATTTCATAGTATTATCATAGATATTGTCATTATCAACCACGTCACCGAAAACAAGGGGTGGATAGGCATCGTATTCATTGTCTGTCATTTTTTCAATTGCAGTTGTCCATGAGATTGAGGCATGTTGTCATCACCGGATTACGTTGACATGCGGTGGTTCAAGTCGAAGTCATCAGGAGCAGCGAGACATGAAAATTGTTGTGGTCCAGGCTAGATATGTTATAGATCACGACGAGGAAATTCCTGCGGTGCCAAGTTCCCAGCCACTCTACCCCTTTCCCAATCCAACCGAAAAACAATTCCAAACGGGTCAGGATGGTGGTGACAGCTACAAGTCATCATTTACGGAGGACAATCTCCCATCTAAGCATTCCAGAACCATCTCGTAAGTAATTGATAAATAAGCTTAAAAGATAGACCATACATGCGTACCTCCCATACTAATTCGACTTTAATCAAAATTAAATCCATGTTTGCAGTTTTGCAAGATCAATCTTGTGAACATGACATGTCCTTTGAAGTGTTTATAGTACTAAAAGATTATTACTTAGCGGATGAAAAGGAAGAACCTGTGTTGTTCATATACAAATTAAATGCAATGGGATCTAGTTACTACCATACAAAACCACCTCAAAATATGTTTCCTGTATTTGTTAACTGTCCGGTTATCGTCTTTGATCTGTTCAGCACAAAACCAACTCATAGCCTCATCAATTTTGAACCGTATCGATATCAATCATTTGCTTAAGCACTGATAATAAACGAAACACATTTGACATGTTTTATAGGCTATGGGATTTGGACATCAAATGGATGCACGACTTAACGAACGAAAACCTGCCATATCCCATGCCGATTGACGCACCACCCTGGCATCCGTCACATATCTCCACTTATCAAGGAAAAGCCCCATTCCTAAACAGACCTAGGAAGGTCACTACTCCTCCAATGTTTCCTAATCATGGGTTTAATTTTACATCCTCGCGAGTGATAGAAATGCCTCCGTACCAAAAAGACTTTCTCGACAAAAACACAATCTGGCGGGAACCATTATTTCATGTTGGACCAACTCAATCTAGTATTTTAATGCCAGCAAGCTCTCCTCTTCCATCTGCCGCAACACGTGAATGGAGCACGCAACAGATACCTTCATCACGAGAAAGTAGAAGTGAAAGTTTTGCAGCTTATTTCAACGTTAACAATGATCTTAGCGGTACCAAAAGTAATGCTGAGTGTTGGTCATACCATGCCTTGAGTAGCACAAGTGCGTCTTACACAACCGATACAAATAAGAGCAAACCCCCATGGCATTTCAAGGATCTCAGACCATACTTCAATCAAAGGTAAGTTTGAACTAATTCACGATACCAGGTCAAAAAGTACAACTGTTTGGTTTAAGTGGAGAATGCTTGCAATTCTTCGAAGTGTTCAGTTACCAAACTGTAAAAAGGAAGAATGCGTTGTATAAAGAAGAATGCAAACGAATTGCTTTATATGCAATTTGTTACCCAAACGCGTCTTTCATTTCGAAATACGTCCTTGTGGTTTTAAATGTACATTCACTGTTTTTGGAGCCAAACTTGGTAGCCAAAGGGATCACAAGTATTTTGGCTTTAAAGTTACGGCAGACATTTTCATCAGCATTTTTATTGCAATCCTATATCGAACTATCATGAACACATGTTCCCATTTGCTGGTTCTCATCAATCAATCTCAAAACTCAATTCGTTTTGCAAGCATACGTAGGGATGTGATTTTTGCATGTAGGTGTTACTGCCTTTTAGAAGATTTTGAAGGAAAAAAACGATTATGGTCACATGTTAGGTAACAGACGCTGCTTACGTCTCCATATATGTGCAAGTGTTAAACGATGGGATTATCTTGAATTCCCTTGTACACAGCATAAAATAGGTAACATCACATGAAGCTGCTATCTCACTGCACTTGCAGAAGCGTAAAACATCGCGCTTGTTCCAACAAAAGGGTTCATATCGAGCTTGCCTCTTGTTGCGGCGGCTTTGAGGGGCATTCTATCTAAGGTGTAGAAAATAGGAAAAACAACACAGGTGACAAGTGATTCCACATGCTTCTATTTTTTCCTGTTGAATTACGCCAGTTAAAAATCTTTTTCTGTGGTTGCTTTCGGAATATTTATATAGTTTGTCCCGTTGTCGAGTTTTGAAAAAACATGCATAGTGGGTTACCCCTTTTCGACGAAATTCAGTGAGATCACGTCGTTTTTATCCGGTTGAAAAGGAAAATGCTCGAGTCTTTCAAGTATCAACTAAAAAGCGTTTACGAGTGCAGTGAGATGGTAGCTTAAAATAGTGTCAGGTAATTAATGAAATGAGCAACTACAATACATTTTATTGTACAAAACAATGGAATATGAATGCCGATCAATTTTTTTAAAAGAGCTGTTTATTACATGACTCGAATTTATTAGCATCCTGCAATACATTTAAAAAGTTCTTTGTCTCGTACTAAAACAATATAGTTTCTCTTATGTGACATAATCGGGAAAGGAAGGAGTCAGGCAAGCCATAGTTTTTCTTTTGAAGAAAGAAAGATCCCTTAGACCCTTTGAAACTAACGGCATGTAAAAAGCTATTTGCATCAAAGACAGAATATTATGTAATAAAGACATTCCATCCATGCGATAATACAAAATTTGTTGCGATCAAGTACTCATACTAATAACAGTTACGAAACTGCATGATACTAACGTAACCCACCGGTTGTATAAGAAGAACTAGACAAAACTGAGAGCAATACGTGGGGGAAAGATCACATAAGATATGGATATTAAGAAAGGCGACAATTTCACAGTGTTTTTTATTTTATTACTCTATTTTTCTAATATATTTCGGCATCCAGCAAGCAGCTATACTCAATCCTTTTTATAGCTGTTTAGGGGGAAGAGTGGCAAACCGTACAATAGACGCTTTTATTTTGCTAACAATTCCGACCGGGCACGGCTTTTTGTGTTGTAAAACAGGGAATAGTTTTGCTTCTGCATTCACAATAAAAGCAATAAACGATCCCCATCCGTTTCCCCATTCATTCGCACATGAAAAAGTTACAAAATGTCATTGTGCTCAATCAAATAGACCTGAGAATATGCGATGCGTGTACCATATGGGACATTCGTAATAATTCTTACAACGCCACCTAGATCCTTAAACCAACCAAGGACATTCATTCATTCAATGATTTATTCAGATAATTCTGCCCGGCTTTGCCGAGCAACACACTCGTTGTACCCTTAACAATGAGAAACTGCGATTGTGTATAATGTCATCATAGCTGATACTCTTTGTGTTTTAATATGTTGCCTGGCTGGTGTGGATGAAACAGACAAGATTGAACTGTTAACTCTGCAATAGACAGACCTTATTGTATAATCCAGAATGTGCATGCATCCATAAAACTTTTTCTCCGAGTCAAAAGATCTTCTCGTGGAATACGAGGCGGATATTGAATTCACAATTGATATTGAAGTAAGGGTAAGAAGCTTTTTGTTGTTAGAAGTAGTAAGCACCAGTTTTGAAACAAGAAAAAAGAGCGAACAAGTACTAACCAGAATAATAATGAGTATAATACAAGTCAAGCATTGAATGGGAAATGGATTATGCTGGTTGAGATTTCAGAATGCGACGTGTGACTGACTGCATTACCATGAAACACAGCTACAAACGAGAAAATTCTGCTTTCTGGAAGGGCAAGGACATGCATTCAGAAAACTCCGTTCTATATCTATCATCTACAAAATTACATCTTGAGCTGACTGAAATTTTGAAAGTAGTTATAGATCTTTTTCATAACAACGGAATAACTGTGAGATTACAAAAGAGAAAAGTCACCGGGTCACCCTATTTTGTTTGTAATCTTATTGAGATTGTGTTATTTATCTGATACTGGATAGGAGCGTTCCCCCATCTTTTGAACAGAATAGAGGGTTCAAAGTGTTAAGGGAGACAGTTTGTGTGTTTATTTGGTTAACTCATTTGCATGTTTACTTGTCACTTTTTATTTATTTGAATATCGGTCAACCCCACGAAAATAAATTGCTGGCCATAAGTCAAATTCTGACGTTTATAGCTCCAATACTAGCTATATTTTTAGCTCCAATACTAGCTATATTTTTAGCTCCAAATGTTTCAAAAGTGATGGTTGTTCTCAAAACAACTCAATTGCATTTTTAGGAGTTTCACGTTTTTCGCTCTTCATTCTTGCCGTTATGGCGGTTTTGGCTTCAATGGAAAATAGCTGGCATTTTTTGCTAGTGAAGCGTGGTGTCATCCTAGAAAGTAAACTTGCATATATGTAGAGTGCATGTGTAGAATCATCTTTTGAAACGGATGCTTCGAGTTTCCACAAAACATTTAAATAAGTGACAGTTTCACAAACCTAAAAGTTTCATGAGTCTTAACTTGAGTGAAATGTTGTAAATAAAAAAATTATACATGTCTAACAAAATAAAAAACAACAATAAACGATTTCAGGTGCAGCGGAAAGAGCAAATGTACAGTCGAGCTTATGCGAGGAAAATTGCCGGACCCCGATGTAACTAGACTTTGTCATTTGTTACCTGAAGGCAAGATTACCGTGAAGTATTTGTGCTACAACGCCAGTTCAGGTAAGTTTCCGTATTTCCCCAAGAATTTTAGTTTGTATTTAAGTAACCTGTTGAAAGTTAGAATCTATTTCCAACCGACCGTGTGAATAAACTTTCTGCCGAACATCAATACAAGCACAAAACAAAAGCAGGGTAAATTTCCAGTTCCACTCACTTACAAAATTAATTTGTATACTTACAAACGTACATAAGTAAATGTTTTCACCATTTGCATAACGACAGGATTTCAATGCTGACATTTCAGATTGGATATTGACGCTTTGGAAAGTAAATATCAAGAAAAGCGGAAGGGAAAGAGTACAAGAAAAAAGTAAAGAGATATAAAGTCTTTGCCGTTTATTCGAGTGAAATGACGCAGTGTCCGGGGCTGTTCAAGTCATTGGAGGATATAATACATGTATTCACTTTCACTCGCTTGAATAGATGATTTCTCTTCAGGTTTATGTAATCAGAGAGAGCTTGGGACTATTCAAATGAATTGCCATTTCTCAGTCTCTTTGAAGTCAAAGGATTCAAGTTCGGCATATGAAGAAGAGATAACTTTTGAAATAGGTCACATGGAAAAACTCAAAATCCTAGCCACTTCGAGTCTATGTTCTCCTCTCAAGATGTTGTAAATTTATGAGTAAACTCTGTGCCGGATTCTGCAGACTATCATCAAAATGCATGCATTAATTTCCAGTTTAACCGTTGTATCTTAGGAAAAAGCAGGACAATGTAAGTTTTTAAGCATGGAATGCTCTACAGAAAATATCTTCGCAGTTATATCTATATATGTATTGTATAGCTAAATTGACGTTTTATTGGACAAGACTGAATGAAATCAATCAATAGACTAAAGAGAAAACTAACTCTATGGAGTATTCTCCACTCTTCAGGCTTACCTCTACATAACTATCTGGCTTGATGATGACGTTCATGTTTCACGTGTCCATGATCGGCACCTGACCAAATGTGCTGATTTCATTTTTACATGTTTTGGTTGGCATCCTTTTAAAATCTTTTTCATTTTATGTTCATGAACCGAAAGGTTGGTTATAACAACGCGATAAAGTATGTCAGTTCCCACCGTTACCACGACCCATACATAATCGACCGTTTTACTTTTTTTGTATTATGAGCAGTGGGAATTCCGCTGATTTCAAAGTGGCTGCATTTTTACTTGCGTATTTCCCTCAAAAACTGGGTACGGCTTACCTAGCAAGGCATGATGTCGGATATGTTGCCAAAAATATAAAAGTTCTGCCAAATATTGCATTATTGCAATTTTCCGCCGTTTTCAATGTGGAACAATGGCTTAGTGGGATGTGGGCTAAGCTTTGTTTTCCAAAAAGAAAAAGAAAAACGTTTCCATTCATGGTAAATCAAATGTTGAAGAACTGCTGAGCATACCTTTTACGATTTCTCATCACCTTCAACCTTATCCTTACTTTTTTTGCGCTACAACAGTATCCCAGTGATTATCACAGGAGGGATACATAACTTTTTCTACCCTTAGGTATCTAGTCGCCCGTCGTGAGTTGGTACTACTTTCGTTCAGTGGGTCTGGCTCACAACTTCGTGTGCTGACCATGACTGGTAACTTGGTGAAAACTAACGGCAACCAAATACATAACCACTATCAGTGTGCGGGTGTCAAATGAATTTCTGTGCTGCATTCAGATGATAAATGTCGATTAGAGCCATTGCACTGGGTGATAGTCGTTGGTAGAGTATGTGGTCTAGGGGTCTATTGATTGAGTGTATGAGTTTACACAATATCTTTATTGCATTCTTTCTTTTGTCACTATAATTTTCTGAATTTGTGGCTGTTCCAATAAATTTCAGTTTCACAATTAGTACATAAATATAGATATAGATAGATACTGCTTACGCTTGAGCTACACATATTTACTGTCTCCAGTATAATCAAAAGTAAAAATTGTTCAAGTCAGTTTACCAAATTAAAAATTACATCAATTGAAAGATAATTTTACCGTGCATAAAGTGTGTGAGCGTTTTATATGTGAATTACATGAAAACTGTGCTAAAATTAACAAAATATAATTCGCTAAATACTTAACTGTGAAAAGTTGAAAAGAAAAAAAATTAGCATAAAGAACTGTTTAAGTGTTTCACATGTTGAGAACACCACCTACAAAAACCATGGATAAGGACAGCAATAATGACAGTGCGGCACCTAGTCTACTAGAAACGGAAAGGTCCACTCCAGCAAGTAACACAACACCTATCACCACCATTGAAGGAATGATGAGTTTCTTCAATGGCAAGTTTGCAGAGGTACTAGCTGCGTCTAATGATATAAAGACAAGCATCAACAATCTCACTGGCAAGGTTAGCAACTTGGAAAATGGACTCACAAAGACAAACCAAGATGTCTCAAGAATCCAACAGAAACAAACGGAGCAGAGTAGCGAGCTTGCTGAAATTAGAGGGGATCTTGAGAAGGTGAAGCAGATGCAGGATAACCTCATTGAAACTCAGGAACGCATGAAACGTGTATATAACATTCTGATTCACGGAATAACTGAAAATGACCAAGAACCAGATACAGTAAAACACGTTATCCACGGGCTATATGGCCCTGTGCTGCCCAAATACAACTGTCATCGTATTGGCAGGGCTATCCAAGGAAAGACCAGACCTATAAAAGTGAAGTTCACCTCCATTGCAGACGTGGAAAAAGCCATCATAAATAAAGACAAGCTAAAACATGTTCCGAATCTCGAAAAAGTTTACATTACTAGAGACCGAACCATTAAACAGCGAGCCGAAGCTAAGAAACGATGGGAAGAAGGAAATTTTGTGGCAAATTCTCATACTACTCACAGGCTGACTCGACCGTCATCTTTGCAGAATGGTACTCCAACAGGAGAAAAAAGAGCCAGCAGCACCCCAAAAAGAATAAGAGAAAATGACATGCCAAATGAGAGATGGTTTACACCAAATCCTCCCAAAAAGCTAAACTATGGAGGGGTGAACAATGGAGTGATCAATGCTATCAACAGTCCTGATATAACCAGCGTTATAAATAAGTGACAAACAAGAAAACCTACGCTCACCTTGGAAGAAAACAAATTACATATCATGCACGTGAACATACAATCTATTAATGGAAAATACCATGATTTAATGCATACTATTCAAAGTAAAAAGTGCGATATTATGTGCGTGAGCG
>VICI01002734.1:0-15511 GCA_019593645.1 Akabosia matsudoensis
CCGAAGTTATAGCCAAAAAACCATGTACCAACCAGTACAGCATGTACTAGCTCTATACACTTGCACTGCAGCACAGCCGGAGGGGCGACGGACAGACAGACGGACAGACGGACAGACGGAAGGACGGACAGACGGACAGACGGAAGGACGGACACGGACAATTTCATAAAGCAGCTTACGCTACTTAATAATTAAGGAACAACACTTGAGAGAGCATTAGTACGAGCTGAAAAAATGGCGCTTTTGCATGCTGAATATAATTATAGAGATTGTTCTCATTATTGATGACAGAAAAAGGTTACACATAAGTTTCAACTAAGTAAACTTCGCGACGAGTCATTTGTACAAAACCATTTCGTACACATTTTAGTGACGTAAATTAGTTTTGGGAACCCCTTCATGTTTCAAAAGATCTTCACTTGATCATTCTCAAATAAATACTTAGGTTGTAGGTACTAACCAATGTGTATTTTTATAATCTAAAACCTAATGGATTTACCTTTTGAAACAGTTACAAGAACGTTGAATGAAATATAGAGGCTATACGGAACGGTGCAATAAAAAAATGTATAAAGGACACTTTCTCATCTGGTAGAAAAATAGCAAACGAGATCAAAAAGTAAAAATGTATTTGAACTCAGAAATGCTCAAAAGATGTTTGAATCCCAGAGAAGCTCCAAATGGGTTCTGGGAAGAGTGAACTGAACACAGGTACACTTTTTTTTAAAGGCTCACAAGTTCCTCGGAATATTTACTCAATTACTTCTTTAAACCTCGTACATTTTCTCTACCCTTTCAATTGTCAGGAAGTAAACTGAAAAGCTTTTCGTTCCGAAGTCATCGATTTTTTAGAAGCCCATGCGACCTGTTAGGTGCAAAAGGTAAATGTTTGAGAGCGGAAAAGTTTTAGAAACTTAAAAAAATCTGTATTTACTCAAGCTTTAAAACGGTTTTCCCCTCTTCATTAATGTTTTTTCTATCATTAGGTACTACATTACCCATATTTATTGGACGAAAACGCTCAGGCTCTAATGGACCCTTTGATTACATTTCAACTTGACTAGAAAAATCCACCTATACATATCCTCCAACTTGGTCTCATCTCAAAGTTGTTTCAAAATTTAAGGGTATAATTAGAAACTGGTATAGCTAAATTAAGACCGAGCAAGATAAATAGCTGACTAAAAATTACTTACACAGTCAATCACATCCGCATGGATAACATTATGCACGCAAGCAAAGGAGCTATGTTTGCATAGCATGAGCAATTCATTATTATAACCATTCACCTTATGGTAAACACACTATAAATACGCAATCAAAATACCTTGTGTAAACCTTGTCATTACTTTGAACTCGGACATATAATACAGAGTCTAACGTTTACCATTTACCTTGCGCCATAGGGTTCTAACTGGCATAACGATTGAGAGCCCTCTGATATTAATGAAATGGACAGTATTATACAATTATACTTGATCGAATGGCATAAGATACTCAAGATGTAATTTTTACAATATATTTGTATTGTAAAATCAGGATATCCAGAAGACAACGTTTCCTCACTCCAATTGTAATTGTTTTGATATATTGATATCTGTACTCAGCCATCTGGTACACAAAAAGCTGAAAAGTATTTGAATATGCAAAACATGACATGCACAATATAGACATCAACTTGAGAATAATATTTTCATTCAGAGCAGATAAATGTACCACTTCACAACTCGCAAACACTTCACGTCTCGACTATGAAAATAGTACCGAGAAAAAACAGCAACATAACATACCCTTCTCATTTAATAAGTAGCGAAACCTACTCTATAAAATTGTCTTGTGTGTCCGTCCGTCCGTCCTTTATTTTCACGTGCGTACCGAAATCTCCGAAACGCTTTAGCGTAAAGACATGAAATTTGGCAAACATGTTTGTCAATTTTAAAGCATTCCTGTTACAAAGTTTTTTACAAAATCGTCATACAGTTTCGTGTATGATTTATAGATCATGAAACTTTTGTTCACTGCATCATCATCTTGAAGATAGTGTTTCAGCAAACCATGCAGCACGTGTTTTAGCAAATCCCGCAGAAATTGTTTTATTGTATCTTGTAAATCCTCGTTTAGCGAATCGTTCAGTGAGTGTTTTATTGTATCTTACAAATCCTGGTTTGTCGAATCGTGCAGCGAGTGCTTTGTCGAATCATGCAGCGAGTGTTTTGTCGAATCATGCAGCGAGTGTTTTGTCGAATCATGCAGTGAGTGTTTTATCGAATCGTGCGGCGCTTTTTTTAGCGAATCTTGCAAATCGCGTTTCAGCGTGTAGTGTAAACAATATCGTGTCATAAAGATCTTACAAACGCCTTTCGCTACTTTTAAAAATCGTACATGAGCGTTTTATTATTTTTATTTTCCATGCTTCGAGTAATAAAACCATTCTGTCCCACTCTCTCGTGCTGAACACGCCTGTTTTAACGAAAATGATGTGAGAATAAAGGAAGACGCTTTTCACAAAGACGCATCAGTTTTTCCCCGTATTTTTCATTTTCATTTTATTCGCATGCCTACATACGCTACAACTACAGATTAAGATGCATGGCTTGCCGCCCTAATTCTGAATTGTATTCGCCTTTCTTAAGTATTTCGGTTTTTTGTGTGAAAGCACCGACTTGTTGGTCGGGAAATATATTTCTAAGCAAATAAAAGCCAATATGCGGTTATTCCTTTTAACTCCCTAGCGATACAGTTATCTGCAACAGCTTCATTTCATGATGCATGGTACAATTTAATCCCGCCTCATCTACATTTTTCTCAATAATACATTTTGTTTGCGAAGTGAATTCATCATCACGAAAATTCCCAACGTAGGGTTCCCATCCATAGCCTATTGAACTGCTTTCTCCGAATATGCATATTATATTCTAACATTTTCACACTCAAGTCGTATCTCGAAATGAAAACCACGCTCGCCAAACTAATGTCCATTCATGCATTACATCAGTGTCTTTGCTTGTAAGTGTGAAGTGAAACGTCGCACCCGAACGATGTTTTGGAGAAAGAAAAAAACGTGCCTCGTAACTCTTCTTGAATTTTCACTGCTTGTAATATCCAGTCAAATTTCCAGAGAAACTCAGTAAAAACCGAAGAACACGGAGAAAATTTGATAGCGCGAACGTTTGATACACGTTGTATGCATCTTTGTCGTGAACTTGTTTGCGCTCTAGACACAAAATATGCATTATTAAACCCCTTTATCAGTGTCTGATGGTATGTTGGGTACAGTAATTTATTTATTTTCTAAACCATAGAGTTGTCTATGGATGGCTGGCAGTGAGCAGACATTGAAAAAATAAGCTATTATATTGAAGTTTCCTGCGCGTGGTTTCCAAGCGGAAGCTTGCAGATTATGAAGTGTGTGCACAAAATGAAACTATATTTCTTCATGTGAAAAATCCATCTCTATCTTTCACTTTACTCGCACTCTCTGTTTCTAAGCACCCCTATAAAAAATTTCATGCACGATTCACAATCGGCCTAGTTTTTGATATTATGTAGCATTTTCATCTTTACACATTCCAATTCACATATATTTTAATACAATACAGAATCATCGTTGGATGGACGATCCTCCAAAAGAATTTACCATTTCAAGCATGAAGCGGTTATACTCTCTCAGCTCCTCTTCAATATAAACTAGAAAGTCATCTTCAGTTGGAAAGTCCTTCATCATCACCAAAAAACCACACGTACATACATATAGAATTTAAAGAAGTATAGAGATACTACCTTATACATTTACAAATGTCATTTGTAACAAAGCAAGCGAGCAAACCACAAACCAAGCAAAGAGAGCGAAAGAGAGGTACTATGCTACTATGCTCTCCTCAAAACTCATCTGTCGCTCTTTCTCCCTTTGCAGGCATATCTCAAGTATATGCATTCTTCGTGAATCATTCTTACATTTCTTATTTTTCAATATCATTTTTTCGCTTTCTTCTTTTCTAACTGTCATAAAAGCAAACTTATAGCCTCACAAGTTTAAATTGAGACCTCTTTTGAAGGCTCTCTTTCCATGTCAAACAAAACGGAATTGAAAAAGTTGTGCAGGAAGGGTCCTATCGTCGACGGTCTCGTAAAGTCGCTTTGTACACAATTCGACCGGGTTATGATGAGAATAAAGCGTGCACGTACTTATCATCACAATGTAGTGCTTACATTGGGCGATGCTTATACATTTTTAGACGCTTGGTTTGTGTCTCAAAGCGTGGATTGGGATTCGTATATGAAAAGCCTCAACTTTTCACCCATGAGCGTTCAGTAACTGAACAGAGAAAATTTCGTGGAATTCGACATAGTGGTTGTTGCGTTGACGTTATGATTACTTCTTTGTTGTCGGCAATAACCTATTTCTCGCTGTCCTAAGTCACATACGAAAACAATTTGAACCCGTTCAGTTTTGTGAAGAACCTATTATTTCCACTTGTGCATTTCCCGTACACTAGAAGGGCGACAACACGATTTTCCTTTCACTTTTTTTTTTGTTCTGTTCGCCTCTCGTCATAATACCCTGTATTGTCATTCCACAAGTGTACGCAACGACAATATTATTGTTAAGATACTAAAAGCAGAAAATGTTTAAAAGTAGTGGCAGAAAATTTAAATAATGACAAAGAATAACTTTTCTATTTTTTAGAACCGGCAGGTTATCCTGAAACCCGAACAAAAAAGGTAGGAAATGCCCGGGAATCTACTATTCAATCTGGGGATACGTGCCACAATTACGTATTTTACTGTTGGAAGATACATGTTTTCTCTTTTCAGTCACCCTGAATTAGTGAAATAATATTGGGGTGAACATTTTCTCTGAGTGGTGGGCTGATATTTCATGCATAAGTTGTAAGTATTCGTCGATTGAGCATTTGAAAAGGCAACTCCATAAAATGGCATCCATTGTGTATGGATTCACAGTCTCTATTCATATCCGGATAGAGATGCTGGGACGTTGACGATAGAACCAATAAAAGGCTAAAACGAAAGAGAAAAATATTCTAGCTGATTCGGCAAGTCAGGCGAAGTATTGCTGGACCAGAAGCAGACGCCGTCGACGGTTTCCCTCGTTCTTTTACAACAGCGGAAACAAGAGCAACTGTGCATGGTGCTTGGTGTATCTAAGTTATGTATATGCACATTTTGGAAGAACTTCCGGAAACGCGAGAATGTCCATGGGAGAAAGATTACTAAAGGTATTTTGTTTGAAAACTCTCTCCGTCCATCTTGCTTACATAATCGAACAGCGTAACACGACGAAGACTCTGAGTACCATGGTTTTGGTTATGGTAATGTTTATTGGCGTAAAAACGAAAAAACAGTGGCTTAAAAACCTCTTGGGGCGATGCATATTTAATATCTATTTCGACATTTCCAGATTCTACTGACCACTGCATAAATGGAGGCGTTTATTCGTCGTTTGTACGCAGTAAAACCGACTATAAAAGTGGCAATCCAGTTCCGAGGCACCATGAACGAACTGAGTATCACACTACGATTGTGCTTGTTTATTCTAGAGAACGGTTATGTTATGTTCCATACACACGATAAACATTCGTCGTTACCATGAATAAGTGGATACGTGATCCAAATTCGATAGGTTGCACTGACCACTTGGACACGATCTGTCAACAGCTATCATCAAGAGGAGACACAAAAACCTCAACGACCTATTCCAAAACGTAAACTCTTGAAAAAGATTGAAATATCAGGTGTCCATTTTCCAATATTCTTAAGTAACCATTCGATAAAAAATAGTGCGGGTACATGTTATACAATAACAATAGAATCTCACTCATGACATGAACAGCATAAGATACAGTTGTAAATCCTTGTAAGTCCATGACAATTGACAATGAAGGGAAACATAAACCAAAAAAAAATCTATACATTTGTTTGTAAGTAACAACGGAGCCGTATTTTTCGTTTCATTTCTCTCGTTTCTGTGTAAAGCAAATACGGTTCCTGTTAGTCTTCAGCATGAATAGAAGTGTTATCACATCAAAAAATATTTTGTTTAGATTTTAACAGACACCGATAATGTTTACGGTCGTCATCTCCTCTCCTTGGTTAGTAGGTAGAATAAATTTCAGTACGTGACAAGAGCAGCATTTTACAAAAAGCAAAAGCACTATGGAAACATAGCGTATTGAAGTACTTGTTCACTTTTCCGCCAGTAATGGATCCGGCCATGCGGATGCAGTCTTGTGCGTTATGCGTCCAAAAGTGCATGTGAAACTGGCGCCACAACTGGAACTGGAACAAAATACTGAAGTATCCGAGAACGAAAAAAAATGTAACCTATCAGCAACACGTTTTGTATTGTAGAGATGCTGGAAAGGATCACTGAATCCACACGAGCACACTCACTTTAAACTAGCTGAAAACTACACTCATTTATCCATTGTTCCGTGTCTTAAAGCGACCAGTAGAGGGAAAAAACGCGATGTGCATTTCGTCCGAACAACTGAATAATGCCAAAGAAAAACAGTAGAATAGTCTCCTGTCTCCCTATGATATACTGATTGTGTGGAAACCTAATGTATTGTACATATTTACCTTCTAACAACAACTCAGACTCGCCTGGTTTTTCCACCATCCATCCATCCATCCGTCCCAGTACTATATCTTAGAGAGCTATATGACTGCTACCCTTACTGCCATAAACTTTTGCATCCAGTCAACGTAATTTCTGCACAATTATGCGGGAACGCTAGGAAAAAAAGACGACAAGGTTCGAAGTGAAAGTAAGCAGGAAAACAGGCGATTTAATTCACTCGAGTGATTCAATTCCAAAATTTTGTTTAGGAGGGCTAAACTGTTTTCACCAAACAACTAACCAGTCATCCAGCCAGCAATCCACCCACCCATACCACATTACGTTTTTTGCTCGTTCTGCCAAGGAAAAAATCTCTGTATCGCGCATTTTGATATTTAGTCAAACTTTTTGTATTGTTTGGATACTTTACTCGCGACTAAAACGGCAGTACTTCTAACCGTGGAGCTTCACCACATTCGCAGCCCAATCATGAAATGTAATGTGCCATTATACTTTCACTGTAACTATCTGGAAGGGGAAACTTTTCACATAATCTTGCGCAATAATAGTCGAGAGACGGCTCAATGCAGATACGTATACTTTCTACGTTAATCTTACCGATTTAATAGGCTAAGTGTTTATAGATCCTACCACTGGTAACATCCCTGTTTTAGCCAAATTGGCTTAAAACATATATTTAAAAACAGGAAATGAGATTTAGATTATCACAAATTTGCCCGTTTTCTTTTGATCCGGGAAAAGTGCCCTTGATTACAGTTCTGTATTGTTTTCAGACTGCTTAGCTGCTCCTATTAGAACAATGGTGCTAATTTAATTAGGTATTTTTTTATTTGGACAACCTGGTTTGAAGTTAAATTTTCCATTCTCATGAATATTGCACCTTTGCCAACCAACTGATCAATTCAATATCTGGTCTGTTCAACCAATCTGTTCGAACAGAATATTGTTGACTGCCACTAAAATTTGTGCGCTGTTATTAACTTTATGATGACTTATGTTGGATGATTGGTATCAATACAGTCCATAGATTGTATCAATAACTAATCGTATTATTATGGTGCCATAAAAATTTTGCTAAACATGAATCAGAGCGATAAGCGAAAAGAGGTGTGTCGTTACTATGAACAGTCTCTTCGAAATCCCTGGCTTAATTTCAACGGTATGGTCGTTTGTATTGAATTTAAAACTCGTGCAGTGTTTTCAAATTAATAAAAATAAAGTAACGCGGAAGAAGACTCATGTTAATATTTTAACTATACACCATTGCGATTGAACAAAAGTATTTTCGAAATAGTAAATGCAGTGATACATGATAATACAATTGACAATTGATTACATTAAATGAAGGTACATTCGAGGGTTTTGGGTTACGTTGTAAACCAATTTAAATCCCGAACTGAAAATTTCAGCATTTGAATGAAACTAACGGTTTAAATCACCAGAAAGGTGAGTAATATAACGCTTGATCCCACTTTTTATACTCATGTAACTATGGTAGTGCTATTGTCAAAAAACATGCACCAATGTTCTGACTGATGCAGAATATATTTTCACCATCAGTCTCTGTAAATAAAAAAGCTAGAAGCAGTCGAGTGAATGATCGTAAATTTCGCGAAAATGAGACAGCTATGTGATACATATTAGAAGACACTCCTTGCGCCTAGTTTTATCTAGAAAAGTCTTAACTCCTCATGACAATCTTCAGGTACAACATTATGATAGATGACTTAAAAGTTACATGAATTTTACGTTACGTAAATAAAAAAAGAAGTTTTTATTTAAAAAATTGTGAATCGGAAGGAGGTGAAAGAACTACACTTGCTTTGTTACCTAAACCTTAGCCTTGTACAATACATGCGGTCTATTTCTCAGTACTATTTTATGTACATTCACTTGAGTCTTGTTATACAATAGGTTACGAATTTAGACAGTGGTATTATTCCATGCCATGAAATTTGGCAACATGTTGGGTAAAAAAAACTCTTTGAAAACCTCAAGCTTACGATGAAGATCCGCATGACTACCACGGAGTTCATGTAGTAATGTCATTGGACAATTATAATCCATGAAGGAAATAGTACGCTCAGTCAGTGGAACTCTATCATTTTAGAGAAAGCTACCCGGGGTTAATAGAGCTACTGCTAAAGCCAACTGCGCAGTTGGTGCTTTCTCCCGATCTTTCGTACGGAGGATACTTGTACTGTGTGTGAGTAACCTTCGCACATTTTGTTTCTACGAATAGTTTTTGTGGGATGCATTTACTACAGAATGAAAAAGTGCGATGTTTTGTGGTTAAAAAGTGATACAATTTCGAAATCTTTGCTATCTTAGCCTGGAAAATATATAAATGTTGCTTCAAATCGTAAACAGATGAACCGTATCATCAAATAAGGAAGGAAACATGGGTGGTCGTTGCCCATGATACTATGCGTTATAGACAAAAATACAGGAAATTTATATAAACATGTAGTATTGCGGTGTCACAACTGCGGAAAATGGAGTCACAGTCACAATCACAATAGACTCCATGACCAGGTGCATGATTTTTTCGAAAGGCATTTCATCAAGTTCAACTGGAGGAATTGAATTTATTCACACGTTGCGATGGAACAAAATCTCAAACGAAGTAGTTGTCTGAATTTGGCGAATCAGAAGGACTCAGAGGGACGCAGCTGCAAATCAGGTATTCAGAAGTGAACTCCTTCCACTTCATAATATTGAAATTTAACAAAAAGGATGTTCATCGAGTAAGACCTTATGTAAAGAAAAGACCTTTATAGCTACTACTTGGTTAGTAAAGGTAAGTGGTGACGTCATTTGGCCACTCACATGATCATAAAACTTCCACGTGAGTGCCTTTCCAAAGACGTTGAAGTTAGGAGTTTAAAAGCGTGCGGGTTACACCTTCGAAAAATGGCTGAGAGTATGTGGAAAACATTGGCGTAACTCTCAAATATTTGCCCAGCTTCAACATTTAACTACATTATGAAGGCAAATGGAAAGGAAAACTAGGGATGGCGATGAAATGAGATATGAACTAGTTTCATTTCTATTTTTGGTGCGCTACCTGCATGCAAATTTGATGTTATTGCAGGAAACTTTCTCTTTACGCCCTGTTAAAATGTATCATTCGATTTGAATGCTGAACAACCAAGTTGTTGTGTAGGCAGTGAAAGGTTTAGGTCTGGACACCTCTCTGTTTCTGCCATAGAACAATTCTGACGCCCTTCCTTCAACCTTAATTTTTCGTTCACGGTTGAGATGTATGTCGGTCATAGACGAGTATCCGAAACTATTTTGTAATATATTAGTTTAAATGTTGACAAATTGCGACGTTTACTGACGCGCGTTCTCCACTCTGTTTGCTTTCCGTTTGGAATGAATCGTTGCGCCATAGACGCAGAGATCACTTATGCACATAACGTCGAAGTCTAAATGAATGCATCAAACTTGTACATGGAACCCTTACAAGTATTTCTCCTCGAAGCACGTCCGGGGATCAAAAACAATGAAAGGGCACTTAAAACAAGTACAAGCTCCCAGATAATTTTTAAACGGTTTCACAGTTGATTTCTAAGGCTGCACCTTTTCGTCAAAATTGTTACGTTAATGATTTCGAAGAACTAACCCTAAATGACCTCCTATTGACTCCTTGTAATGCACAACACTGACTCATGCGGGCCTGCTTCTCACCTCAGATTTACGATGTCTCGTCGTCATTATCGAATATCTGTTTCCACATCACATGTAAAATGTTCTGTGTCGGAAAAATAACACTACGGAAATCACGAAAGCTTTAGTTTTTATGCGAAATATCATAATATGTCTACATTATAGAGATAA
This sequence comes from Akabosia matsudoensis, assembly GCA_019593645.1. NCBI lineage: Eukaryota > Metazoa > Arthropoda > Collembola > Entomobryomorpha > Paronellidae > Akabosia > Akabosia matsudoensis. Next base: position 10,445 of record VICI01002734.1, read on the forward strand.
AATTGAGTCGAAAAGTGAGCTCGATAGTAGATACCCTTTTTATTCTATGAACGTACGTACGTAGTCAAATCAAAAACGTACCAATGGAAACTTGATACATTACATACATATCTCACGTCCATTCGCGGGAATAGCTGCAAAAGATACCTTTACGATGTATCGTATTATCATGTATATCAGAGGTGAAATTCAAGGAGAGGAAGGGAATGGATTACATGCATTGCACTGGAATCACGTTAAACATTTTTATTCAGACGCCAGCAATATATACGAGAATCAGAAACAATTTATCAGAATCAAAATTGTTTTCAATGTCTATCAATCATTCTTAACAATATTGTCAATGGCGACGGTCTCAATTTGTCAAGTTAGATCTGGATTCTTTCTCTAACATTCATGACGCTCGATTTATTTATATTTTTCATAAAGATGAAAACGTAAACTATTCATGTAGTTAGATATAGTAAAAATAATGGTGAGATCTTTCATGATTACTGTAACTGTAATTTGCAATACGTAAAATAAGAAATTTTGTTACGTGCTTACCTTTCTTTGGAAGGTAGATGTTAAGAAAGAGACAGTCTTCACTCTGATTCGTAAGAATTTTGGACAGTTCAAGAAATCTTGTAAATTTGAGCAAAGGCATTTTGGAAAGCGCCTCAGACCGATTGGCGATGTCAGGAAGGATTTGCGGACAAACAGGACCCAACTTTTCCGCGACCCGTACCCCACTCCAACGTGATGGAGTAAGAGGTGGCATGAATCTGAGACTAGCTACGGGAGCAGAGGCATATGGAACTCCCAAAAAAGCCTCCACATCTTTTATTATGCTACCTCCCCGGGAGTAAATTATGCCACGAAGATCTCCGTATGCCGTTTTCACTGTCCGTGGGCTGTAACAAAGCATTTAACAGGATTGTTTTTCAAAGATGCATACCCGTTCCAGTATTGAATTTAAACAATCAAATATAATAAATTAATTAAAAAACCATGTACCTGTATTTCACCTGTGGAAGACATGACATGGGCAAACATAGGAAGAGCAGAACTCCTAAGTTTAGACATACTGGAAGCCAAGCAGAAGCATTGGCTAAGACACGTGTCAACATATTATACTGTCCTGCAGTATTCCCTGGGACTACCGCAGAACACGGTCAATAACATTAACGGAATAACAACAACAATCACTGTCGCCTGGATGCACAAGCAGAGGAACTCAGAGGACAAAAGAGAAACTTCTGGTTGCTTTCAATGCAGTGAAGGCTTTTTCTGCTGGTAACTATCAAATCTCTGAATTGTGACAATAGGCCGTAGTGGTTGGAAGTTGAAAGGGGAAAACAAGTAGAACGTGTAAAGCGTTGGAGTAAATTTGGTAAGGGCAACTCCAGTTTCACAGAATTCCAATTCACACTTAAGTTTTCATCAACTAAAGCTATTCTCACTATTGAGGGAAGTTCATTTGTAGAAAATAGTGTGTTCCGTGGAAAATGAGAAAATGGTGCTTCCATTTACAAAAAGTTCGTTCCAAGCGCCGTAATGGTTATGATCCTTTGTTTCCGTTGGGAAGTCTTTTTTCACATGCTCTACTGAACTGGCTATTTTCCCTTCCTCTCAACGGGCAGTTGATTCATAAGTAAAAGTTCAAATCGTACCGCTGCATGCACATTGTAATGTGTATGTACAATTTTTACTAAATTTGAATTGAAACCACATCCAAATGTGTGGTGAGGGCTATCCTTTCATGCAGAAATTCCATCCCTTAATATATGTATTTCTCTAAGGTTAAGTCATTGGTATAAAAGAATGCAGTGAATTTATCAATCCCGATACAATTGAAACTTTTAGCAATTCAAAATGTCCATTTTTCTTTACCGGATACCCGACTGATCGTGTGTTGCTTCCCTGAAGAATGCTTGCGATGTTACTCAAACGGTGGGGGCTTACTCCCTGTCATTGATTTATGCCGCCTTTGATCAAAAACAAGGTTTTATTGATTTTTTGGCTACCCATATCACAAGCTGGATTGCCCTGTTTCCCTGTAACCAGCAGAGAGTTTGGATCTTATACAGCAATCACTCAAAAAAACGGAGGCATTTTCCATTTTATTCCCTTGTATCCTTTCAAACGTCAGTTACAGGTTGTATGCTCTACGAACGAAGATGGTTGGTGGGTGTTTATTAATGAAGTACCATTCGTTCATTCTAGTGTCAGACTAAACAAATAAGAAAATAAAACACGTGCAGGAGCTTTGCGCAAGTAAATTTTAATCTTCGGGACAATGGTATACGGTGAAAAGAACAAAAAGACTTTCTCTTTAATAAATGTAGATGTTCTCTTCATTTGTTCTGCTGTGGGAAAGCACACAGAAATACATTTTGATCACATACATACTACATCATATTGGCATTATTTTCGAATTGAAGTAGAGCTTTTATCATTATTATAATGTCTTTTTCCTCCAGCCAAACATTCACCAACACTCGACGAATCACCATGAGATGTTTTTTCTCTTTACAGTTTCGTTCCTTCTTGTCTAAAGTTGCTAAATTTTCCACGTATTGTTGTGGTTTGAGTTGCAAGAAAAGGATTATGTGCTCTGACAATGCATGGGTATTAAAACACTTTTGTTTTCATAAATGTTACTGTGTCAGAGAAAAGGAGAAAAAGTACAACAAAACACAAGTGTTGTGTCAGCCATTTACGTTATAATTTAGCAGACATTTTGAATAGAACTCGTCATTCAATGGGACAAGTTTGTATGTCTTAGAGCTATACAAAAGCCTTTATTTTCCCACCAAACTCGTGTTCAGTTCTCGACTTTTGACTGAGAGCAGAGCATTTGGCACAAACTGGGATTCCTTTTACCTGCTTAATCATACAGCAGGAAAGTAATTATCATTAAAAACTATAATATCGAACGAAACGTTGAGCTAAAAAAGAGTGGAACGACGGGGGAAAAGTTTTGTCCGTTATTGTTCACGGTTGAGAAGACGATAACATTGACGTGGATGTGATGAAGGCGATGTTTGCTTGGCTATCCTATTCGTCGTGGTCAGTTGCCTTCTTCAAACTGAATGAATACTGACATTTTGGCTATTATGACAATGATAAAACGGGAACTTTACAGAAAAGAGAAAGAAAGACACTTAACTTTAGAACTACTATTGTCAAGGTTAAAACTGGAACAGGCAAGCTTGTTGTGGCCTCTTGAAATTAAAATCGACGTAATGTTTTCCCTTCAAACCTCTTACTTCCAGATGAACTTTCACCTGTTATAAGAAAGTTTGCTTGCACGACACATATGACATGTATAGTGTGTTTGTGAATCTCACATATATGTAGTAGAAGAATATTCAACGACTTCACTGGGCAAAGGAGCAATGATCTTGTTGGCTATTTTTTGAACCGCGGAAATCGATTTCATCCTTTTTCCAAGTCTTTGTTGTAAGAACTAGTGTTTATTGCCACTGGCACTGGTAGTTACACTAAAATACTTGAATTTCGGGGAAAAGTCTGGAAAACGTTTTTAAGCGATGAGAGTATAACAGAATAAAGAAAAATGTGCTCACAGTTTTAGCTAGGAAGGAATATTACGCGCAAACAGAAGAAAAGGGGACCGGCAAAGACCAAGGGTCGTTATTGGTGCTTCTGCAGCTGCTGAAAGTAGCATTTGTTCACTTTCTGAGTTCATTCTGCGTTATTTTTGGAAAGGATTCATGATGATGTACTGGCGCGATAATGTCTGTGCAAAAGTGAACTGTATCAGAAGCAGCCGGCTGGAGATGTCCGACTTGTATAAAACGAGGCGACTCACAAACTGAGCTGCTTTCCCAGACTTGTACGAGAGGAAAAAGTTGAGACGAGCGAAAAAAGAAAAAGAGACTTTGTACTAAAGACGTCTTCACTAGTACGAACTAAAGCAATCCTCTAGTCGCTAGCTAGATTCGAACGGAAAATCTCTATGATATTTCCACTGGCTCACTATTTTCTCCAACACTTACAAGTATCTTGTATCTTATCTTAAAAAGAAAGACAGTAACGAACATTATTTTTTGCCGTATTTAATAGTTGCAGTAATGTTTATTGTGCACGGTGGGCGGACAGCTTGTTGATCATGATCATAGACACGAAGATATACTTATGAACTGTGCATCAAATAGAACTCACAGGAATAAAGAAACTTAACTTGGTGTGCTCAGTTGCCTCGTCTTCTTCACAATGTTCGCTTCCAAAGACTGTACAGCAATCAACGGTTTTCGAGAGAGAAAACCTTCATACTTCGGTTTCCTCTCATCATCCACTTTTTGGACTATGATTCGTAAGAGGAAAACTCGTGTAAGAGTTTTACATGAATGGCGCTGGCTCTGAAAGAGAGCAAATGAACGAGGAAAGGCGAAGTAGGGAGAACTGAGCGAAAGATGCAAGATAGGTAGACAGACATAAGGGCGAAAAAGGAATGTGAGAGAATGCAGAAACAGGATAAAGCGAGAGAGCATTTATAGAAGTGTACATGGCGACTAGATAGAGAAAGTTGGAGGGAGAAAAGCTCTGGTGGAGAGAAAACTACAAACATTATAGCGATGTCTTTGGGAGGGGTATAAGGGCTCGAGTATATAAAAACAGAGGCTAAACGACGGTACTGATTCGGCTGCTGTAGTCGACGAAACTTGACGGAGACTTGGCCTGGTAGCTCGCTGCCTTCCAATATTTTTCTTTCCTCACTTATAAGGCTATGGAAACACGTATACACATTGAATAATACAGATTTTGAGATAGCTGGGTTAGATTAAAATTAAGCGTGTACAATCTCATATTAGCAATTGTTAGACTACACTTAGTTCTTGGCTTTTTCTTCAAAATCTTGAAGTTCATTTTATAACAAAGCCCGTAGGACAGCTCAAATTAAGTTACCCGGACAAGAATGTCTCTTAAATAGAGAATACATTGTAGGTGTAATTACTGATCATGAAATGGTTAATGATTTTTGAAGTTTCAACGAGCGTAAACGGGTTTATTTCAACTCCAACGTTTCGATTAGTAAAGACCAATCCTCATCGGGGAAGAACA
>VICI01002735.1:0-15504 GCA_019593645.1 Akabosia matsudoensis
CTCTTATAATTACAGCCGGATTTCGCCCTACGGGCTCATCCGACTCCAAATTATAAGACGCCACCTTCTGACCCTCTGGGTCATCACCGAAGTGATGACCAGAGCTTAATTGATGAAGCTGTTTAAAGTGAGCGAAGACGGAAGACAGTGCAAGGAAATATTGTTACACACAAAATCAAACAATTTTATTATTAACAAACAAACGTTTATAATTTAGACTCTAATAGTTTTGTACTATAATCCCATCTTCCTTCAATATTACGTCTATAAAACTTGCCAAAAACTCTAGAATTGTTCACCCACCCAGCGTTTTGAAAAATAACATCTACACTTATACCCTTGTTAGACGCACTAGATGTGGAGGCATGCCTAAAGCTGTGCGCTCCGTATAAACTTATATCAACCCCTGCCTCTCGAAGCAGAATCTTCAACCACCGGGCAAGGGACTGCTTACAAACCGGTTTATGCGGTTTTTCAAACGAAATAAATAACTTGTTAGAATCTCTGATGTTCTCAGTCCTTTTTATGTAATCTCGTAAGACGTTGACGGGGCACAGTCGCCTGTCAGTATACTTAGGAAAAATTAAACTCGGTTGAACCGATCCTGGTTTGGATGTCTTCAAATTATACGGAATTAGGATATTGACAAGTTCACCACTAAATTTTATATTATCCAAATCAATCAACGAAAGAGTTTGCACACGTTGTGCCGAAACAACCGCTAGTAGCCCTATCGTTTTCAAAGATAGCTGTTTAAGGTCTAAATCTGAATTTTCACCCCATTTCATAAGCAAATCCAATAATAAGTTCACGTCCCAAATGGAATCATATCTTGGCTTTGGTGGATTGATTTTGCCTATTCCCTTTAAAAACCTACAAATCATAGGGTGCGATCCTATGTTGAAGCCCTCCAGAGGCGGAAGCACCCAAGATAGCGCCGCCCGCATAGTATTGATTGAACTATAACTAGCACCAGATTTATGTAAACTCGTTAAAAAGGTTAAAATACATGACAATTTTGGTTCCAACGGGTTTAGACTAGCCTCGTCACAGAACTTGGTCCACTTGCCTAACGCCGACTCGTACTGTCTTCTGGTTGATGGTGCACATGATTCAAGCATAATTTTAATTGTTTGGTCATCCAGACCTTTCAGTTTGAAGGCTGAGCCCAAAGCACTGCTGCCATCAACTCCAATGATTTTATTGGATGGTTTTTCCTAGATAATGGACACAATAAGAGTTTTTTATCTGGTCCACAGCGAATTACTTCAGAAATACACAATGAGTGGTAAACTGGATACCATGATTGAGTACACCAGTTAGGGGCGACAACGATTATCTTACTCTCATCGTGCTTCAACTTTTGAAGCACTCTAGGAAGTAGGGAAAAGGGTGGGAAAGCGTAAGCGTTGTCCTCCCACCTGTACGTAAATGCATCAGTACCCTCGGCATTAGCATCTGGCTTGTATGAGTAGTAACGGCTACACTGTTTGTTTTGACTTGAGGCAAATAAATCGATGCAAGGCATTCCTAATTTATTACAAATTCGCTGAAAATATTTTTGAGAAAGTTTCCACTCTGAATTGTATTCTATACACCTTGACAGTCTATCAGCAAGTATATTTTCTTTTGATGCTATATATCCTGCAGTTACTCTTATGTTTCTCTCATGGCACCATGATAAAACGGTTTTAGCGAGCTCGTGTAACCTTGTAGACCTGCATCCACCTAACTTATTTATATATGATACTACTGCCATATTGTCAACGCGTAACAGGAGAGTCAAATTGGTATCCTCGCTAAAAAAGTACTCTAATCCAAACTTAACCGCAAGCATCTCCAAAATATTTATGTGATACTCTCGTTCCTCACTATTCCATGTCCCTCCAATTGAATTTTCATTCACATGACAGCCCCACGCAGTTAACGATGCATCAGAATACATCACCACATCGCTCTTGTCTACCGCTACTTCGTTTGCTTCCTCAATATGATTTATCCACCATAAAATATCGTCCAACGCTGTTTTGGAGAGCTGTACCATTTCGTTGTAATTGTTTCCTGATCGTGTCAAGGCGGCTTGCTTTTCCATTTCAAGCTGCCTGGTGTATAAAATCCCAAGTTTGATACCGGGTGACGCTGCAACTAAAGTACCAACATACTCGGCTAACTGTTTTACACTGCAGCATTTGTCACGTAGCAGTGTTGAACTAAGTTTTACAATTACTTCCCTCTTGCGCCTTGGTAAACTGATAGTCATATTCACACTATCAAACACAAGGCCTAAGAATTCTATCACGTTGACGGGGGTGAGCTCTGACTTTTTTGACAATCTAAATCCTAACTTTGTCAGCAAATTACACGTGTAGGTTACACTATCTGAACAACTATTCTGACATTTCGCCATAAGAAGAATATCGTCCAAATAAACAACTGAGAGGTGTCCTTTATCACGTAAGATGGCCATTACTTCCCGCATAATTTTAGTAAATATGAGAGGTCCAGTACATAGGCCGAAAGGCAGGCACGAGTATTCATACAACACGTTATTCCAACGAAAACGTAAATATTTTCTACTCTCATTGCTTATACGGATAAAGTGATATGCATCCTGTAAATCTACTTTTGCCATTAACATATCCTTCTCTAGCAGCCTGGCTGCAGTCCTCCAATCTTCCATTTTAAAATGTTCATACTCGATATATTGATTCAGTGGCTTCAGGTTAATCACAAGTCTATGACCGCCACTGCTTTTAGGTACCGCAAATATACTCGAAATGAACTGACCTTCTTCTTCTTCAACGGCGTAAATGGCTCCAATACTAACCAATCTGCTAATAAGCCTGTCTATAATAACAACCTCATCCTGGGTGACACCGCTAAAAGTAGGCTCCTGTACCTGACAGGGTTCAGCCGCGAAGGGAATCGTGTATCCTTTAATGACGTCTAGCACTGCCTCATTTCTTGTAATTTGAGCCCACTCATTGTAGTATTTCGATAAATCTCCCGCATAACTGTCACACACCTGAATCACATTCTGCCTCCCCGGGACGGTCGGCGAGTTCCTCGCTGGAAATTCCTCTGATTGCGTTGATGCTGCCCGCCGCGGTTCTGGTTGAATTGCGACGGGCGTTGGTAGTTTAAATTGTTGCTAGACCGGGGAGAGTTATGCCGATATGGATGGTATCTCGCGGGCGAACTTCCAAAGACTGGCTGATGCTTTAAAATCACGGCAGATGCTTTTGCAGCTTTCACGCTCGTTTCCAGATTGTCGCCAAACAAAAATTTTGAAGGCGGGATCTGAGCAAGACATAGTGCTTGATACTCTGGTCTGATGTTTGGTCTTAAAGCGTTCTTTCGTTTCTGTGTAAGACTGTTGATTACAACTGCAGTTGACTTGACCGTGTCTAGTATAGGTTCCAGCAGGGCTGGTAACTCCTTTCGCGGATAATGCTTCAAAACTAGCTCCATTACCTGTGTTTGAGCTATCTGTGCTCGAACTAAATGCTGCTGTAAGACTTGCAATTTTGCATCATTCGTTTTGGCGAGAAGTGGCAGCCCATTCCAGATTTCATTGTTCACTAACGGCACGCACATTGTTTGGCAATTAGCTGGTGCTTTATATTTCTTCCATTTTTCTAAAGTATCTTTACTTGGTTGATGATCATTAAGTGCTTTGAACGCATTCGCTGTGATAGAACTGACTTCTGGGCCGTACTGCTGAGGCTGTTCTAATTCTTGCAGCATTGCTGTCACTTCAGGGTCTAGAGGTTCTAGGTCTTCAGCATTGTTAACGTTAGGAACTTCCGTTTCATTTATTTGATTCATTATATTTGCTACATCGTCACTTCCGACTGATGTCTGATTAGCCGTTTGAAAAACGTACTCAATTGGCAATGTTGGATTTAACTGACTCTGAATTTGTTGTAAAGTTTCAGCTATTCCGGCCAAGGTCGGTAAATTCTGAGAGGGGCTGTTGCCTTCGATTAAAATTTTTTGTTTCTTTAGTTTTTTACAGCCTTTTAATTTATTACTTTTTTTTTAAGTGTATTTCTGTTTCTCTTACTTTCCATGCTTCTATCGTCCACCTCAGACATGTCTTTTTCGGGTTAACTTCTGGATTCAAACGAGGCTCTAACAATCATTCAAATTTAATCTAGAATTAGCTTTAATCTTTCATCTTTAATATCTGATATTTAATCTTTGAACTTGATTGTTTTTGTCAGTAACTTAATAATGGAGGCGGCTCTACGTCCCACTCCGCAGTCACATACAGAGGTTATTCCTCCGACCGCTTTTTTTTTTTTTTTTTAAATTATTATTTTTGCCTCTTTTCTTTCTTGTTTTCTTAATTAATCCAAGTAATTTTCTTGCAATTAACCTATGCTCTGGCCCTAAATATGATGAGGAAACTCACTTACCTTGAAAATGTCGAATTAATCACTGTTTTAACGGACTGTTTAACGGTTGTTGCTGGCGAACGCAGTGTTGGGATGTCGATCCTCCTGCCACAAAAAGAAGACTGAAGAGAGACGGCTGGCGAACGGCAACGAGTACATGCGTGAGTTTACTTTTGTACTTTGAAAGTGTGGGCGATTCTCCTGCCCCCTAAAGGGGAGCTTCATCAATTAAGCTCTGGTCATCACTTCGGTGATGACCCTTCGGGTCATCCGGTGGCTCTTATAATTACAGCCGGATTTCGCCCTACGGGCTCATCCGACTCCAAATTTTCATTTACTTGTTTGAAAGTTTATTTAGGAATCTGTTTTTAATTTTTTGATTTTTTTTCCAGTTGAGCCAAAATGTCAAAATGGGAGCCGAACGCGTTTTATCACACAAACCCAACGCGTGTCTTTCCGTACAATCGACCAGTCCCAATGTGAAGGTAAAGTTTGATTTAGGATTTAGAGTATGATTGCATGAATTGTGTATTTCATATGATTTTCTGGATATTTTATTTAGCTGGCCGGAAATATTGTCCATTTTGTGCCGGATTTGTTGACCCTGTGGAGGACAAGTATCCGGACTGGACAACTCATGGAATCGCAATAGCCTTTTTCATAATCGGGTAAATCATAATTGGGAAACCGACACACAGTATAGTCATAATTCTTTTCATGATTAGTTTATAATTTGAGAGCGTAAATCGTAGACTTCCCTTCCTATGTTTTGTCCCGTATCTTTTTAAAATTGGAGGAGAAAAGATGGAAAAGTGTCCGACCTGCGGTACCTGGTTTCAAACTGCTAATTTGTGAAAAATATGAAATTTTGCTGGGGAAAGTACAGTCTAAATAAAGTCATTTGTAATTAAACTCTCGTTGGAATAAGATTTTAGCTGTGTCATGGACATTTAACTAAAACTCTATGGGCGAATGGATAATCATTTACAGTCGTCCATTTTGTCATGGGAACAAATTCAAATGCCTCAATAAAAAATCAGCTTTTTTATTTTTGTAAAGTAGAGTGTAACAACCCAACCTAACCCCTAGAATTGATTGGAATTATTCACCGTCGAAATACCCGGGCAACTTGAAAAAATGAGCAGTCCTGGATCTACAACAACGATTCCCCCGGTGGAATCTCCCTCTGTAAATCCGGAAAGTAAAACGGAAGCGTCAATCCCAACTATTGAGCCAACATCTTCATCAAATTTGCCAGCGGCAAGCGACAGTTCTCAACCAGTAGCAACTCCCAACCCTGACGACGCTTTATCATCTGCAAAAGAACCATCAAACCCACTGCCTGAAACTAATCCTCAACCGTCATCTACTCCTGGCAATTCTAAGAAGGTCGAACCACCGCCCTCGAAAAAAATCAAATCTAAACCACCTCCAAAGGAACCAAAACCTCCAAAAAAACCTAAGGAACCAAAGCCTCCAAAAAAACCTAAGGAACCAAAACCTCCAAAAAAACCTAAGAAAGCAAAACCGCCAAAGAAAAACAAAGCCACTCCTGACCAAAACAATAATTTACCAGAAACTCCACCTCCAAAGAAAAAGCGTCGACGCCGACCCCACTATGACCATTGTACCTTTTCAAAACAACAGTTTTATTTCCTACCACCCTCATCAGGCCCACGCAAAGTTTCTAACCTCAATATTCTCGTTTTTCTCTCCCAGGTGGCCGGACAACTTGCCCCAGATGCAAGTGGAACGCCAAACCCAAACACGACACAACTCCAGACAATTGCACACACTTCGTCGGCCTTTGTTTCATCCTAATTTGGTAATTTCAAATCAAAATCCCAACCAAATTTGCTATCAAATTTTATATCTCATTCAACTTTCTCTTTTTACTTTATAGTTTGCCATTTTTCTGTTTTATCCCGTACTGCTGCAACTGCTTCGGATATAACGTGACTCGATGTCCAAACTGTGGCAAATTTATCACAAGGAGCAACCAATATCCATAAAAAACAATTCCTGATTAACTCATTAATTTAAACTACCAGCCATAAATTTTGTCATTTCTGAGGCTATCATGTAATCTTCCCATAAAAATGCACGGGCTTCAACCTTGTCTGTCGTTTTCTCTTGTGGGCGTTACTATGACAACAGCAAAAAAACAACAACGGACATACTGACACTGTCCTGACAACTTTCTTTTTTTTCTCTTTTTGTTACTATCGGCTTGTCCTTGTTTCTTATTTACTCAAACTTTCTCTCATTTACTTGCATTTTTATCCTTCCTTATTAGTACTATTTACATATTTTACGTAAAAAAAACTTTGCTCTGGATTATTCATGAATTCATGAAGAAAGGTGATTCCATTTGGAGAAAGCTATTTCGTCTAGGGAAAGGGAATGTCATGTAAGACTTGGAAGTAAACTGGTTTATCGCATGTTTGTTGTCCGATTTACCAGGCACAGTTGACATTATAAATGTGAGCATATAGCACACACGTCAATTGACTATTGACGGTAAGTTGGTTTAGTAGTATACAAAAGAGAAATGGCAGGGGACAAAGCAAAGTAGGGTTTTCCTTGGGAAAAAAATCAATTACTGTGACAGTCACTAGCTGAACTGCGTACAACAAACAAAGAGAAAAAAAATATTTATGCAAGGAAGGATGGTCTCTGTTTGATAAGAAACAAGGAAAAAAATATCTGCAGTGAATTGACATCATTACTCTTTCAGTTTTGGAGTCATGATAAAAGAATTGTAAAAGAGATAAGAGGAAAATAAAAGATAATTTAGGCCGGAAGTGAAAGTTTAAAAGAAAAAAAAAGGATAAAAATATGTCTGGACAAGAGGATAACTGGGTTTTTGACAGTTTGGTCAATTTTTTACACGGGAGCATTTGGAAAGTTCCTGTTGTTGGGTTTATCGAGGAGAAATCTGTGGGTAAGGCTAGCTCAGAGTTTGAAAATGTTTTTAAAAGTTTGATTTAAACTGAAATGTCTGGGTTTTTTTTACAAAGTATTTGATCCAGACAGCTACAACAACATGACAGACGAGAAAGAAGCAGAATTCCGCAAGATTCACGAAGAGTACAAAGCTGTTGTGGACTTTATGCTGTCCAGCTTTATGGAGGATCTTCAGGTGACGCCAGAGCAAGTCGAGGAAGCCTGTCAGGTCCGTGAGAATCAGAGTAAGTCCCTCCCAGAGTCGCACGTAACAAAGGTCGCTCTGGAACAGTTGTGGGCCGCCGAGGATTTCACGTCGTTTCGCAGACTAATGACGAGGAAGAATATCGACCTTCAGCTGCAGTCTCTGGAGCTTCTTGTCGCGAAATATGGAGTCCTCTCACCTGCCCTACGGTCTGGATCCGATGAGCCCACGGGGGAAGACGGGGAGGACGACTTTCTCCAAGTTGTGATAAGGTATTCAGACCAGCTTGAAATGTTCAAGTGTGACTATGGTGAAGGCTCGGGGGGAGCTGACAGACAAAATATGAGAGTTCATCTTTCTGGGGTTCAGTTTCAAGACAATGTCGCAACCAATCCTGTAAACTACCAGGCTACACTGTTATCCTCTGTGGGGGCGGGGGAGGGGGAGGAAATAGACGATAAACTTAGTAGCTCAGACTTTCCTGAAGAAAGTTTAGATGCAGTTGTAATTGAAGGAGAACCTGAACCTGAGCTCCCCTCGGGGAACGTTTCCTTTGAGAGGAACAGTTGCTCACCCCAAATTACAGAAGAGCTTGAGCATATTACAAATGCGAGGACGCCCTCGGCTACTTGTACCCCTGACCTTCCCGAAGACCTTGAGCCAGTAGTTGATGACGCAGTAGATCCTGCTGAGGAAGCTAGTGAAAGTAAAGAGGGGTTAGGTGATGAAATAGATCAGACACCAAGTACTCCACCGGCTTCGGTAGATGAAACGGTGGCTGATGAATCTCCGCCTGAGATTGAGAAGAATACCGATGAAAAGGCTGAAGTAGAAGATAAGCCGGAAAGGTAACATTTGAGGAAGAGCTCTCATGACAGTTTTTGCATGAATTGCTAAGAAATGGCTTGTATGGGCATGACTAACGAACTTACTAATCATATTGATAACCGCACTTTTTATCTTTTAGGAAAAACTGGTTTAATTTTATTTTTCTTTGTACAATAGTCAATTGATACAATTGGAGGAAGCGGAAGCAGCTATTGAAGAAGAAAGGAAGATAGCTGAAGATGAAGAGGCTCCTCCAGTTGTAGAAGAGCCAGAGCCAGTAGGTCAAGATGGCGAAGGTGAAGCTACACCAACCACTGAAGAGCCTAGCGCTATACCTCCGCCTAAATTGAATCTCACACTTTCTCCAAAACTTGATGAGAAAACGGTTGCTGAGATAGCGAGCAATGCGCCAGAGCAGCGTCGCGTTTTGACTGCTGTTCGCAAGGCGCTGGAGCTGAATCCAGAGGAAACTGAGGCGCAAACATCAATTGTAATAGCTTTAGCATAAAAAAATAGTAATTATCTAGACATTAAAAATAGTAATTATTTCATAAGTAAAAACATTTCCTTCATTTTGTTTTAGGATATTCCAAGCACTTCTGAAGACGACCAAGACCTGGACAAACGTCGCGAGTATCTTCGTGCCCAGCGCGACCGTCTCATTGCCATGAAGAAACAAGAGCGCGAGAAGCTTCTTCTCGAAAACACGTCGTCTGGACAACAATCCTCCAGGCCTAAATCTGCAAGAGCCGCCCAACTGGCCATTCGCAATCCTCTAAACATGAGGGCAGCTAGTATTGGCTCGGAGAAATCTTTATCGGCACGCCGAGCACTGGCTGATCGACTAAAACAAGAACTCATCGACAACAAATGAAAACTTTCTTACAAATAATCCAGCTTAGCTTTTTTCGCAAAATGAATATAAAAAAACAGATAGCGCTCTTGTTTTATCTTTCAAAAAAACGAAATAAAATTTTTCTTTAATGCTTTCACTCTTCTTCATAGCATTTTTTTTGTGTTTGTTCCTCCACAACCATACAATAAGATTTTGTTTGTTTTTTTCCACTACAAATTCTTTCGTATAAATAAATATATTGTACAGTATTACAAATAACAAATTTAGTTGTAGATTAATAATTATTATTTTTTTGTCGCCGTTGCTATTTTTTTCATTAAACAAAAAAGGAACGAGTTTTCACACATTTTCTTGTATACACACGTTTTGGGATTCGGGTACGCATTTTATATTCATACAAAAACAACCTTACGAACCAAAGCGAAACATAAATTTGATTAACAAGATTTTTTGTTCATATATACTTAATTGTTATTATAACAAGCTATAATTTACAACAGTTACAACCACCATAAAAAAGAGAGAGAGAATTAACAAGAAATTTTTCTTGCAGTCNAACCAAAGCGAAACATAAATTTGATTAACAAGATTTTTTGTTCATATATACTTAATTGTTATTATAACAAGCTATAATTTACAACAGTTACAACCACCATAAAAAAGAGAGAGAGAATTAACAAGAAATTTTTCTTGCAGTCAAAAGTAAATCGTCAGACAGTCTTGGTCTATGCCACTTTGCTAAACATTTCTTTTCATTGCGCTGCCTACAAAACATTTAACGACATAGCTAAAAAATACAATTTAGTTGAATCAAGCTTATCAGTTGATTATAGCGAGAGATTATTTACAAAAAAAGAAGAAGATTGTTTTACATGTCCACACATGTTTCTTAAATTAGTTTCTTGAGTTTTTATGTGCCCTTTCAAATGAATTTAACTTTGTAGTTTTTTGGTGAGTTCATATATCCTCATACTTTGTATCGTGTTCAAGGTAATCCGTTTGAAAATGAAATGCTTTGCCCAGTCCTCAGCCTAATTTGCCTCTGCTATCTAAAACTTCATTTTAAAATCTACCAGAAAACAAAAATATAAAAAGTTAACATGAAGAGTAATGCTTGATCACTTAATTATATTTTATCTCCTCTCCATCTTGTTTTCAGACAGTAAAAAAAATCTTGAGTAGTAAAGCCACATGAAGACGTTGACATAGTTTATTATTGTAATTAAGTAATTGCCATCAAGCCCTACAAAGGATGCTTTATTATCTGTTGTAAACTTAAATAAATTTTTAAGGCTTTTTAGCTGTCACCTAAAGATAAAGCCGTCTAGAAAGTACTCATAAATCTTTCTGGCTTTGTTTTCCAAAAACTCTCGCACTCTAAAAAAAGACTGGAGGGACTATACTCAAAAATGTGTTGACTTTTTGGACTTGTTTTTATAATATGATTTTCATTGCAAAATCTTTCTAAAAAAATTATCACCTATTCTGGATACAGCAAAAATATATGTATGCAAGCCGAAAATATGTAATGATCAACAAGGTACAATAATATTCATCGGATTTCATATGTGAGAAAATCTATTTTATCTTAAAAAAGGTAAAGTTTTTATCAGAGAACAAAAATGTTTTTAACATGTGGTGAACTAAACACTAAAAATTCTAATCCAACAAAGAAAACTAAACTTGTTTCTGTGTGTAAAAATCCGCCACACTGTCTGGCACACTGTACAGTAACGCAACGTGAGTCACAAAAATTAAAACGGACAACTTGACAGATGATTTTCTTTGACAGTACAACATTTTGTAGAACCAAATTACATTGGATATTTGGAAGGGAAAAATGATAATCAGGGAACGAAATAATTATACGTATACTTACATAAAAAACAAATATTTGTAATTGTAAAGCACATTTTTATATATCTTAATTATGCCATACACAAATACTATTTCACTGTAGGAGCAGTATAATTCATACAAATTTACAGGTGAGGAACGGACAACGATACAAAATATTTCTTTGAGTTTCTGTAACGAAAAATGGAATCTTGTATAATTATTTTAGTTTCTTATTTTTCCTTCCACCAGCCAATGCAAACTTTTTGTTAAAACAATTGAAAGAATGTTTTGTTTGTAATGTACAGCCAACCGAAAACAAATTAACTCAATCGAGAAAAAAACAACAAAATATATATTTTTTGTTTTGTGTGTAATGTACCGTTGGTCTTCTCTCGTCGAATATTTCGTAAATTTTACTATTAACTACATTTTCCAGTGAGGTTACGTGAGGCGCGGTCTCTTGGCTGCAGGCTTTTCTTGCTCTTCGCCCTCGTGGGCTTCACCGTTGGTAGACTCTTCAGGTTCCTCCTCATCCGAGTCACCCTCGTAGTCGACCAGACCAATCTGCAATACAAACAGGAGTAGGATTTGTATCAAATATCACACGCAAATTGGTAAAATGTCGGATAAAACAAACCTGCGAAGCTGACTCCTGCAGAGTAGCAAAGATTTGTTGAAAAAAGGACTACAAAGAAATATATATTCATAGTTGATTCTCAACGAAAAACCAATTAAGCTGATCAATCGCGATACAATCATTTTTACGAATGATTGAATCCTTATATTTTTGAATGAAAGTTTATCAACTAACAGTCAAGCATGTCATATTTCAATGTAGAGTGAAACTACGCGTAATTCGTGAATTTCTTTGCATCGGGGTTTCTCTGAACTTACCTTTTTAATGCCACTTTTGCCTTCAGTCGGGGATGTGGATGAGCTAGTGGAATTCGGCGAACCGGACGCGGCAATGTTGGAGGCTCCGGAGGTTGACAACGGGGTAGTTCGTCCACTAACCGAATTATTAAGTGTTCTGCCAGCTGCGAGGGCTTCCGCTTTTTTATCGAGAAGTTTTCCTATTTGAAATGCATATGGAAATATTAACTTATGGCGTTTATAAATGGCTTCATTCGATTCCGATCAGAATTCGACAACATTCACTTACCTATCGAGTCTAAATCAGCTTCGACCTTGCGACCTCCCATCAATTCGGGCGAATTGCTTGCAGGAACGACACCATCACCGTCTTCAACGTCATCATCTTCATTAAACCACATTTCTTCCTCCTCATCAAGTTGCCGGGGATCTCGACGGTACCGGGTACTATTTCGAAGCAGGGCTGGTACACTGTCCAGGCTACTTCTGTCCTTGACTCGCTCTTGCTGCTGCTCGTATCTTACTCTCAACGCTCGGAACGTTTGCACGTAGTTAACTTGATCTAACACTTGGCTGTAGTTTTCCATTACGTGACTAACGAGCAATTTAATATCCTCCTACATACAACATATCAAAGATTACGTGTATTATGTATTAATTACTAATTTTCGACACTCCTTTCTCAGTATATAAACTCAGTCAATTAACTCACCGACTTAATAAACTCAAACATTTCAATAATAGCCGAGTCCAAGAGGTTATATCGTCCCTTATTCTTTATAAATGCATCTATTACAGGCCCAAATAGGTTTCCCTTGATGATATATCGATTATAAAGGTCGTCTTTGAGGGCTAACACTTTCCTCAATAGGCGTAAGGCTCCAAGTACGAGAAACGTGTGCTGTGACTTCATCAGGACGAGAACTTTTCGAACCAAGTCCTTGTTGATAATATAACTTTTGATGTGGTAGCTGTGATGCTCAACACAGAATGTCAAAAGCTCAAGAATCAGCCACAACAGTTGTGCAGTTTGTAAATCTTCTTTTTCTGGTTTCTCGCCTTGCGTATTGGCCAACAACGGCTCTGAGGAGAAAACATTATTGAAACATATACAATTTTAAAAGCCGAAAATCATCGTTTCTACATGATCAGCCCTATTTTCTGTTTTCTTCAGCTCTCATAATCTTGGTACATCAGAGACAACACCTGCACATCACAGAAAAACACCGGGTTTCTTTCAAATATTATAATCCCCTCCCCAAAACCCAACTTTACAAAAAACCGACTGTTGTTCTATGATCTTGCAAATCAGCCACAACAGTTGTGCAGTTTGTAAATCTTCTTTTTCTGGTTTCTCGCCTTGCGTATTGGCCAACAACGGCTCTGAGGAAAAACATAATGTAAAAATACAATTTTAACAGCCGAAAATCATCGTTTCTTTATTTTCAGGCCTATTTTCTGTTTTCTTCAGCTCTCATAATCTTGGTACATCAGAGACAACACCTGCACATCACAGAAAAACACCGGGTTTCTTTCAAATACTATTATTCCCCTCCCCAAAACCCAACTTTACAAAAAACCGACTGTTGTTCTATGATCTTGCAGTCTCCCTTATACCACAGCGCGTGATGTCATCATAAGAATAAACATGAATAAGCTAGATCAAGTTAAACTAAGTTTTTAGTTCATACCTATGAGTAGACTCATGGACTGCTTGTAAAACAAATTGAGGAAATCCGCTTTCTCCGACTTATTCAAAGCAGCTAACATGTTTTCTGGGTCGATTAACAGTCTGAGTACCCCACTGAGTTGAACAGCTCCTCCTAACTCGGGATCCCGGTCGCTGATTAGTTGTTCAATTATTACGTTTAACAGCAACAAAGCGGCCAACATGTTTTCTGGGTCGATTAACAGTCTGAGTACCCCACTGAGTTGAACAGCTCCTCCTAACTCGGGATCCCGGTCGCTGATTAGTTGTTCAATTATTACGTTTAACAGCAACGTGTCCTTAATAAAAAATCACAATTAATATAAAAGTACCAACTTAGTTGGGATTACATTTTTCAGAAGATTATTCAGAGACTTACATCATCAACGTCTGATGCTTGTTGGAGGCAGTACTCCCTCACAATGGTCGGGGAAAATTCAACAACTGCATTGAGGACGTCAATGCACGCCGACTTGGCTGTTGAGTCTGGTAAAAGGCATTGATAATTCTAACGCCAGAAGAACACCTTGATTTGTCAATGTCTGTAAACACGCAAAACTCTTCAAATTAGCTTCGCATGTCGCTTTTGATAGCAACAAATATAAAATCAACCATTTTGTAGTTTTTAATTGTGTTGAGGATTACCTTATAAAATGACTCCCTTGCTTGGGGCTGTAAGTTTTGGGCAAAGGCACACAGCTCTTTAAGAAACAATATGAGATCTTTCCTCCTAGCATCTTCTATCGCTTCATCCGTTAGTTCAGCGAAAAGATCCTTTAGTAATTTTTCATCGTCCTGCGCAAGATAAACATAAATATTTACCATCTTCCTTTCAGTTTAAAAATATACATTATGTGCGTTAAGCAAATGGAAGAACTTTAATTTTACCTGGATTAGGGTAACTATTTCTACTTTATTGAAAAATATAAATGATGAGAGTGTAGAAAGCATATTTTCTTCAAATGCTGTAGGCGCTGGTAGAACAGCATCGTGAATGTATTGCACTCGGTAAGTTTGATGAATTTTGGATATGAGTTCTGGATTCGCTATCGAAATGACTTCTCTAAAGTTTGCTATCTTTTTGAGATACTCTCTGTGCTTCTTTTGACAAGTGCTGTTCGGCTCGTACTCTAGGCATCCCACAACGTCAAAGATAAGGTCATCTGAATACGGAAGATAAACAAATTAGGATTATCATTGGAATTGCGTTGTAGCACGCTTTGACAAAAAAAAACGACGCGGTTAACTTACCGGCAAAGAGAATTTCAAAAATGGCGTTTTTATTAAGGAGGAATATGCTTCTAAATATGTGATAAAGATGGTTTAGCGCTGTTCTGTCATTGCTTGCTTCAGCGGTTCGGAAGACTTCAATGACCTTGCGAAGGTATCCGTCTGACTCCAGGGCCAGCGAAAGCTTTTCTCTTCTCAAAGGCACGGCTAAACAACTCACCACGAGCTCGTGGAGGTCTTCCAGCCGAGATACGTCAGGAACGGGCAGCTCAATTGGGGGCGCTGGGTCTGTCACGTCTTCGAACCGTTCGTCTTCAGATTCTTCCACAACATCCTACAAAGAAAACATAACCAAACATTTAAAATTAGAGCAATAAAACTCCGCGAGAATCAAATTGTCAATCAATCAACATTTGTCAATTTTTCTTCAGCTCTCATAATCTTGGTACATTAGAGACAACACCTGCCAATCGCGGAAAAACAGCGTCCTTTTTCAAAAATATAAACCCCATACCGAAGTTAAAATCCCAAACTACAAAAAGGACGTTCGGTTGTTCCACGATGAACAGTCTCCCTTATACCACAGCGCGTGATGTCATCATTAGAAATACGTTATATT
>VICI01002736.1:0-15504 GCA_019593645.1 Akabosia matsudoensis
CATCAAATCTTGCTTGTAAACTATCGTTTAAGGACTTTGTATGTTCTGCCAACTGGTGGTTCATTTCACCCATGATTTGTTGCACACCGTACTCTAAGCGCCGTTTTGTATCCAACACGCTATCTCCAGTGTCTAACAACACGCTTTCCACGTTTGCTAAACCTTTCAATTCACCGCTTAAATGATCATATTCGCTTTCCATTTTCACGTGCAATGACTCCATAGCTTTCTCTGCTTGACGCATCTTATCTTCTAAATGCTTTTGTCCAGATTTCAGTGTTTCTTGGACTTTACCAAGTTTTCTTTCGATATCTCCTGTCGCGTTTTCACGCAACACTGATACCTGATGGTCTAAAGCTTCAAACCCTTGTTTCGTATCAGACTCCAGACTAGAAAGCATTGAGCTCATGCCTTGCGCAGAACTAGTCATGTCACCCAGTAACGATATTGCTTTACCAATTTCCTCTTCCATCACAGCCAATTGCTTCCGCTGAGATTCAATATTCTCTATCACTTCGTGCTGCCATTCCGCATGACCTTCACTACCCCCTGATTTCAACGTTAGGATTTGTGTTTCCAGCTCGTGCGTTCGGGATATCACTTCTTTTATGTCTGCCAGCTCGCTCATAATCGAATCGCTAAGGTACGAACTGCTTCCGCCACTGTTTGGCCCTGATGCTCCGTTACCTTGCCATGCTCGCATTAAACTATCGAATTTCTCGGACGTTCGGTCACTCGCGTCTTTCAGCATGTTCAACTACGTAACACATGAATAGTCAGATCTTAGCGTAATAATAATCGCAGAAGCAAAATATTGAATATCACGAACCTTATCGTTTAAACCGGAAACTTTTGCGTCCAAGCTGGCTAATGCTGCTGCAGTGCTTCCACCTTCCGACACAAGTTGTTTAATAGATTCAAGATCATGTCGGATCCTATGATTTTCCGTACGTCCATCTTCATTTTGCTAATAAACATCATACAATTACGGGGTAAAATAGCTCTTATGTAAAACAAATTTTTGTACGGGATACTCACTTTATCGAGTGTGGCTTGGGCCTGTTTGATTTTTTCATCGATTCTTGAAATGTACGATGCAATGTTTTCAATATTCTTTTCTTCCCCTCTGGTACGTTTTTCAATAGACGCCAAGGATCTGGTCAACTGCTCTCCCAATTGTCTTTCCCTCACTTCATGCCGCTCCAGCTTGTCCATTTGGTCACGGAGAACAGACACCAAGGACAGGATTGCATCTCGAATGTCCAAATGACTAAAATAACAAAACGTTAGTCTCATATCGCCCCGAATAACGTGAGATTCTTACGTGACGGAGTAATCTCCAGAAGCTGATCCCCGCTGCTGAGGTGCAGATTGTGCAGATTCAAATACAATCGCACACGCGATTAAAATGCAAAATAAGCTGCCCATCTTGAATTTTTTTAGGGATCAAGTCCCTTCACGTTTAGTCGTCACACGGTTCTATAATGAGTTGTTTCGTCGATGAGTTTATTATGAACACTAATTCGTGATACTCCTGGCACCGTTAACTAGCGTTTTTTTTACAGTCGATGGTGACATTGAGGTGTTTTCTTGGCAAACTGACGAACACCTCATGCGTTTATGAGTGAAATGCTTGTCTGGCGGCGATGATGGAGTGAAAATTTGCACACGGTAAAAAAAAACACTATTGTTTTTTCAGGGAAATAACCTAATAATGCGATGCAACTCATCACTCTGCACACAAATGTTTTCTGCGTCAATTCCAAAAATAAAGTGATAATCTGGATGGACCTAAAAACTAAGAAACGGCCACATTTTAAACGTAAGGAAGCTGTTTTGGTTAGTAATCTTGCTGTCAGTATTATGTGTGTGTGTGTTTGGAACGATATTACATAATTGTGTAGAAGAACCAGAAACAAGAGATTAAAACGTCCCGTTTCACTCAAGAGGATGTTGTGTGTCTGATAAAGTGGACGAGGAGGGAGCAGAACAACCTAATCATGGTTTCTCTGGCTGCTCCAGTTTTTTTAAACACAAAGAAGGGGAGAAAAAACTAAGCGTGTTTGACTTTTTATACGTAGAAGGACAAACCTACTGACGACGCTTTAAAATTTGAGTTTTTAAAACATTACATGAAAATCAAGATGCATCTGGTTTTGTTCTTCGATTTATCTTTCTTTTACGAAAAAGGGAGATTTATGCGCAACCTTAAGAATCATTTAAAAAAAACACATCACATATACCCTTCGGAAGAAAAAAAAAGAGACATGGGCTTGCCCTTGCGCGTTTTCTTGTGAGTTCTTTAAACGGAAGCTTTTTGAAAACGGAAAATTGTATTTACTTCGATTTCAACGCAACTTTATAGTTTGAGTATAAGGGACTGTATAAGGGACTTGGGTCGAGATTGAGGGCGGGTCTGTCGGTATATATGGCGGCTTAAGAAAAGTTTTTGAAGATATATATTGCATTAGAGGTTCTGGGTTCTTGGGTAAATAACGCATGGTCCGGCAATAGTGACGGAAAATATGGTATTGGAAGATTTATAAATAATCCAAGGATTTTGTTGAAATCTATGAAAAATCTGCATAAAAAAGAGCAAACAAATATTGGCCAAGAAAAGGACATGTTATAGTATGTATCTTGCACAATCTGCATGAAGATGCGAAAAGATTTGAAAAATACATAGTAAACAACTGCATAAGTAAATTGGGACGGTTTGAAATGCAGCAAAGGAATGCACCCGAATATAATGAAAGCCGATGCTTTGTAAGCAAAATAACATGTTCAAAGTACATGGACGTGGGGGTTTAAAACAGATAAACGCGCATTAGCGTTGTAATAACTAACAATTTTTGTGTAGAGACCGTGTGGTCGTCTGTCGCGTCATTTTACACCAAACATCTGTACGTTATTACATACGTTGAAACGGGTAATCATGTGAAAAAAAAATGTTTGAAATGCGATGTACCATGTAGTTTTAGCTATTTATAAAACAAAAAAGTCTTAAAGGTTAACACAAAGTAAAATGTGTCAAAGCACCAGACGTGTTGAAGGATCAACAACCGAAAAAAAAGTCATCCCACGCAATATTAGGTACTACAGCTCGGTAGCGTAAACCAAAAAAAAAGTGAGTTGAATAGAAGGATTCATATTTCTTGGGCATTTGTCTTTTTCACAGAAGGTTAGGTGATTCAAAGAGACAAAAATTTTAAACAACAGAGTCTTTCTTGACGGCTAAAATATGTTTTCTTTATTATTCATTTACGTATCGTTTCGGAGTTTTTAAAATCTTCTACTTTTGTAATTCGACATTCCTGTTTGTTCTTGACAGTCTGATTGATTGCTGTTTTACGTTATTCTACGCAGGAGACTATTTAACTTATTTGTCGTTATTCAACAATCACACATGTTTCTCTCAAATGAGAGTATTTTTTTTTCAATTTAAAATGTGCCGAAGTAATTCGAGTGATCTGAGCTTTAACAAAAGAGTACATTATAACGCGCAACGTTATAACCAACAAATCACAGAATTGGTTCTGTATCGTTCCAGTCGACTGTAGCTCCAGGCCATTTTGTACGTATGCATTTTTCTAGCGGAGGAACCAAATCATCGTCTTTGCTTATGCTCAAGTGGGAGAAACGGTTCTGTGATGGAGGTTCTCGTGTTTGATCTCCACCGTTAAGGTCTATATAAAATATGATAGGCGATATGATAAGACGTAATAATAGATTTTCATTTAAAAATTTATAGTAACACGTACGTATTGTCAAACGAATAATGTTTTCCTGTCGGGCAAGTCCATCGTAGTAGTACAAATCGAAAGGTTTGCGATATTCATCTTCACACACACGCTCGTCAGTAGAAAAAATCACCGAAAAGTGACTCTCGCTGCAAATAATCCAAACTGGGAAGTTTGGTGATTTGAGAAAACTGCCGACTTTCAAACTATCGTAGTGTTCGAATAAAGAGAGTAACCCGACATCGCATTTCCCTGGAATTCCTTTCAAAACTTTTCCGTCTAGAGAGATTTCGTTATCAAACGTGTTACTTATTGCACGTCCGATAGCTAGTAAATTAACTAGCTCTTGGGAACAGTAGCCGTGAAGACCAATTAAACTGCAGTTCTCAAAGTCCATGTCTTCTTTGACCCTGTGATGATTACATACGAATTACAAATTATGTTCTATAAAAAAAATTCAAATATTATAACGTTACGTTTGAATTCCTCTTGTTAGCACAGCAGAGTACACGAGTGAGATGCAGTTGATTCTGTGAATACTCGTGTTAATAAAATGTTCCAGCTCGATTTTCCCGAGTATACAGATTACTTCCGGTTGTATCCTGAAATCACTGAACATAATTAGAGATTTACGGTTTGTTTCGTGTGTATGTTGTTGAGATTTTCCACAATTCCAAATTATCTCAGTGACTGCTTGAACTAATGCTTCAATCCTGCGTTCTCGTATGCTTTCCCCAACGGTTTCATTCGCTTTCAGGACAAACTCGTCAAAGTTTTGTAGGTTTTGGAGACGCATAGATTTGCACTTTTCTGAACCAAATGGTGATCCAAACACGAGATTTCGAATGATCAGACTTTGTAGGACGGCAAGAACTCCACACGGTCCTCCTTTCTTTTGAACTAGTCCAAACGGAACAACGCTATCGAAATGGAAACCTTGTGACACCCATCCATCATGGAAATTTCCAGTGCCCAGAACTATACGTTTCAGGTCCCTCCATTGTACACCATCCAGTGGAGTCTTTGAAATCCTTTGGTTCAAGTTTGGTCTTGAGATTCTTGAATTGGAAACAAAGTGTGTAACGGTGGGTTGTACTACTACAGGTCGATGGTTGTTAAACTCATCATCATCATCATCGAAATCACATAATTGTATGTCATTCC
Source organism: Akabosia matsudoensis (assembly GCA_019593645.1). Lineage (NCBI taxonomy): Eukaryota > Metazoa > Arthropoda > Collembola > Entomobryomorpha > Paronellidae > Akabosia > Akabosia matsudoensis. The sequence goes on from VICI01002736.1 coordinate 4,905, forward strand.
CGATGTTATGGACAGTCGGACTTTTTTGTATCATGGGATTTTGAACGTCAAATGTTTTCGAAAAATTTTCTGTTGAAAAAGATTGTTTCATTTTTGACATCTTCAAGAGTTCGTTGCGTTTGCGATACTCAGGTTTACTCGTGCGTTCCAACTTTGATCGTTGTGTGTTTTCTTGATGTGTCAAGTTTACTTGCGCCAACATATTTTGTTTACTTGCAAGTAACTCTTGAGCTAAAAATCGTGTTGTACTTGAATCTGTGTTCACACGTTCATGCTTTGACAGTTTCATGGACGAAAATGCGTCTTCTGGAGTTTTTAGGTCTGTTGGAGAAACTGTATCTTCGGTACTACTACTGTCGTGTGCGAAACTACTACATGACGATGAACTGCTTTCTCCTAATAATAATGATGCTCCTGCTGTACTTACTGAATTTCATGTAATTTGGACGTTTACTTGTCGTTGCCATTATGTTTGGTCTTGAACCTGAAAGAAGTTTTGAATGAATTTGTACGATTTGATATTTTTTTTTATTAGAAATTATAAACTCTTACCTTTGTATCGTCTTGAAAATATTGGATTCATCATGTCTTGCGCTACTTGTGTGCGTTTGCTACTTCACGAGCTGGTATTATGTGGGTTCACAAGAATATTTGAAATCGATTTGAAATACAGAGAAACTTGCAAGTGAAAGACAAAAATGAGGACTATCGTGTATTTTGTTTATTTACCAAACGAACGGACAAACTTAAAACGGGATATTGGATAGACATGCTATAAACATTTTCCTTTTTTTCGATCTAACAACACTGGATTTGTGTAAAAAGAAACTTTCAATTGTACCATACGGTTGGGAGTATTGATTTTTATCCGCTCGGGACGGTAAACCGTTTTACGTTTGTTTGAACTTAGAGATCGGATAAACGTGACATGCTGTATATATTTACATTCTACTCTTGAAACCGTTTATTTCAATCGTTTGGTTTACCAATGGTTTACCATACACTCCAGTTTCTCATTTCGTATAAGTTTTACATGCAAGTTATATATTTTTATTTATTTATTTATTTAATTTACAAGCTACCGACCTTAAGAATGTTTAAGGGTTTTTGATAGCAGGGACATTGTTATATCACTTAGTAAAATATTGTCAATTATTCTATTTACATGTCTCAGAGTCAGATATATGATAGTTTTTAACACAAAATTTTTAGAATTCATATTCAATGTCATAGTCAGTATCATGTTTCAACTTTTCACAATAATCAGCATGCTGCTTCATTAGTAAGTAACTTTTAAGATTGTATTTAAAAGTCTTATGATTTATGCTTTTATTTTTTACTTCACTTGGCACATTTATCCAACTCTCAGTTAACAGTACTAGTTATTAAAATTCGGTAATTGAGTTACATTTTGAACATCATCATCAGCTTTTCATACTCGAGTGTTTAGAAATATGTACGTATAAGGTTTGATGGATACATTTGCAGTTGACAGTAAACATTATGCGCAAACCTACCAACAGTGCATAGGTTTGTATGAATCATAGTAGCACCAACTTTGAATTCAAAATAATAATATTATGAAGGTTAACCATTAGATATATAAAGTTTTGGTTTACGTTTTTAAGACTTTATACGTTCATTAGTAAATTGGATCCATTTTATCAACCTATAAATGCGTTGTAAACTCGATACGGGTTTAAAATATAATCCTTACCCGCTAGTTTTTGATTTTTTTTCTTTGCGAATAACAGATTCAAGAAGATGCCTATAGTATAGTATATTGTGAGGAAATGTTATGTCGCTTTACCTTTGCGCGAGTAGTTATGCGAATAAAAGTTTTTGAATACATACATAGGCTTTATATGGATGCGGTTTCCAGTTTATTTGTAAATTCATGGTTTTATGAGCGATTCGGGATAAGCCTAAACAGTGCAGCGGTTGGGCGGATTTCTCTTTGGTAAGTGACGCGTTATGCGTTAGGAAGAAAGGCGTGTGCTCATCACAGACTCCAGGATATTTTACGTGTTGTTGTGTTGGAATACCGTAGATCACATTATTATAGTCGGGCTGTAAATGATAAGTGTAAAACAATCCTTGACTTTGGAGTTTTCGAATCCGCTGTACCAATATGCACATACCGTGCCTGTAATATCCGGAACTATAATGGGAGTATTTACGTTACAGACAACCACACTCGTTGTTAGCTGCACAAGGTTTGTAGGCATATCCGAACATTCGTATAGGAACACAGAAACCTATAGTTTAGGACACCCTGTAACTTGAAGCTTTACGGTATGTCTGATCATTAATCTTTTTTTTTTATTACACTGGTTTCTACTGACTTGACGATGGAAAAGAGAATTTTTTTTTACGATCTATGATTTACATTGAAAGATTCATGGTGTGTCCATTAGTGAAAAACCGGAAAGAAGGTATCCATGATAGCGTGAGTTCATAGAATCATTTTTCTCTTTCTACTTTCACTTGCACGCGATCCGAAAAAAAAAATATGATCTGGTGCTGATGTGGATGAACGGTATCTTGGGTACTAGTTATCCAATCATGTTAATACGACCATATGTACGTATTGTAAAACGTAAACTACCTTTGTATTTGGGTCAGACGAAGTAGAAATGTTTTCTGGAGGATATTTTCTCCTGAATTCATTTTAGGTTTCGAGTCCGTTTCGATATGTTTGTATAAAAAAGATTATATTGTAAAACGTAAACTACCTTTGTATTTGGGTCAGACGAAGTAGAAATGTTTTCTGGAGGATATTTTCTCCTGAATTCATTTTAGGTTTCGAGTCCGTTTCGATATGTTTGTACAAAAAAGATTATAACTCTTGTGTATCGTAATAAATCTTTTTCAAGTCACACACTCAAAGTGACAGGAACGTATAATTGGAGTACCGTACATCCGGGTTTATATAAAAGAAACACGTATCGATCAATTATATATCATTGCCTGTCGATTAAACAACGTGCGTTTGGGCGTGTGATAGGTTGTTAAGATTTATGATTTTCGTTATACTCATCAATTTTATAACCTGTCATGTTTGAAACTAAGAAATGCCACAACAGCACGGAATCGGTAAGAGACTGTATTAATTCGATAATTTTTTTTTGTGTTTTCATCACTTTTCCCCGTGTGTCACTTTATCTTATCACATTAACTTGTTGAACGGGTTAAAAGATCACACAGATTTAGTGTTAAAATGATCGGTGAAGAGAAAACACACGAACGAGAGAAAGTACACGGGGTATCGTGAGATATTTGATTATAAATACCTATGTTTACACACGTATGTGACATATATACGAGGAATAATTTTTTTTTTACAGGGATGCTCGATAAACCCAGGTATCGGGATATCCGAGGAGGAACTTGACGAATGGTTGGAGGAAACGGTATGGCAAGGATTGCGGATGTGGCATTGCATCTTTTTAGGCATTGGAGCTGTACTTAGCGTTAGTAAGTTTACTTTAAATTTTGTCATCAAATTTTTTTAAAACGAGAATGACAATTATTTTTTAACTTGTGATCGTGTAAAGTTATTTTGCTATGCTGCTGCTTCAAGTTTCGAATCCCTCGAACTAAACAGGAAATTGAGGGCGACTACATTCGAAGAAAAATTATGCGCAAGTTTAGAAAACGGCTCAAGGCAATTCAAAACCAGGAACTTGATGAAATGGATCTAAAAAAGGGTAAGGCATAATCACATGGACATGGTACTTAATTATATCTTGTGCTTTGATTAAATTTGTCATGAATATTCTAGCACTGGACAAAATTCGAACCGAGTTGAAATCTGACACGGAGAGTCTTCAGCAATCTGACGTGTTATCTGGTGCAACGCTATCTTCTGCTGGAGGTGGAAATGCTGCTGCTGGTTCGACATATCGACGTGCTTCCCAAATTCAAATCGATATTTCTCTTGAGGACCTTCGGATCCAGTCTTTAGGATTTTTTCCTCGAATGGCATTTGCGCTGAATCGATTTTTTGGACGGTCTAAGAAACCCATGCCTGGTGAAAGTGACGAAGAGAACGGTGGCGGTGGAGATGTTCTGGACAAACCGACTACAGCGTTGATTCCCGAAAAGAAACACGAGATTGTTGAGAAACCAGATGCAAAGAAGAAGAAAACTGGTCCGGAAGGAAATACGACCGGCAGCAGCGACCGTCGTTGCAAGTTCGTCTAAAAAAGTTGGTGGCAAGAAAGTGGAGTCGGTGAACACAAACAAACTCGCACAAGAGACAGAAGTTGTTGGTGCAAAAAAACCTACGAAGAAACCGGAAGTAGCGAAGAAGAATGAAGATAAGAAGTAATTAACAAAGGAACAAAGTTTTCTGGTTATTTGTCATTTTTATTTTTCCCATGATTCCATTTTTGTTTGTTTGTTTGAAAATCTTTCTTGTTGTGGAATAATTTATACTTGACATTCATGAATGCTTTCCCGTTACATTATGATAGCTTAAAATTAAAATTATATAATGAATGTCATATGTGTTAACAATGTACAATTATGTCCGGGTGTGTGTTCGGGTTTAAATATGTTAAAAGGATGAATAAAAAAGATTTTTTTTTCTCTTTTTCATGATGAATAAAAAAAATTCCTGACGTTTGTCAAGAAAAGATGGTGTGTGTTTGATGAGTTTTACTTTGTTTTTTTTTTCTTCTTCTTCTTTTGGGAACGTGTGTGATATTGTGTGAATGGGGAGGGGTTGGTTTTTCTGGGTGGGTTTGTTTTGTATTTTTGATTTTGGGTGGATTGACCTCCTGGAATGTAGATCGTATATTGCTAAAGCTTGAACACAATTCCAAAAAGCTTTGGTTTTAAAAAGGAAGAACTCTATCCACTATAAAGTTTCTACAAGGTACTCTTGTTCTTTTAAATGTCATTTCAAAATCTACTTGTTTCTGGTAACAAAACAAAAGTACTGCTTTCCCCGTTTTTATTTAGCACCGGTTTTTCTTTACACATTTTTATTCGATGACGTGGTTTTGGAAGCATTTTTTGAATGAAACAAAAGAACATGTTCGGGGGATATACCTACCGGGGTAAACTACCCTACAACGCATGGGTCACGTCAACCACCCACGGAGTACCACGTACCTATATGAGTTTACGTACATTAACAAGATAATTATTTCCACGGGGGTATCTGTGTGTTTACAACTTGATGTATATAACCTATTTATTGTGTAACGTTACGATTAAGTATAATTTTGTGTAAAACACACGTACAAGTTTTGTCTGGGGGAGGGGGGTTTCAATATTACGTACGCACGAGGTTATCTCATACGAACTTATGCGTTTCTTATCTTAATAAGGAAGTTAGTCTCACTATCATTTTCTCTTTAACTGATCATCCAGCGGATTTGTGCGAGCACGTGTTCGGAGCCGTGTTTGTCTTGTAAAACCCGCACACGTGGATGACCAGTTACATGTGTGTGTGTGTGTGTTTCTTCTTATCTTCTTACGATTAAGATATTCGTCAATGAAAAAAATTACTGCTACACGTGAAAACAATCGTGTTCTTATTGTACACAGTAACGTTGTACAAAACTTTCACTCGCACACACACACACGTTTAACCAAATTTTTGATATAGTTTGATCGGGGTCTTCTCTTTTTGCACAGGAAATGAAGTTTTTTTGGAATGTATCTTGGATTCAGGTTGAAATGCTTCACACACGCGCAATTGGCAGTGAAAATTCATTCAAAAAAACGCGCACTCTTTCATTCGTATGTTTAAGGCTGAATGATTTAAAACACGCGTGTGTGTGTGTGGAACTTAAGAAAAGGGTTAATAATCTCGTCGACTTGTTGTTACTATCAAATAATTATTGCTCGAAAAATTTTGATACGCACGGAAATGCTATACAAGCGTTGAAAAATAAATGAACAATTACGTTTACACGACCTTATCATTTATGATTGAGTCTTTGCTAACCTAAATCTCACGCGATCGCGTATTTCAAATAGTTTTAACTTTACCTTTCGTTTTTTTCTTTCTTGTCAGTGTGTGAGCAATATTAAGTCTAAAGTCTAAAGATTTTTAAAATTTTTTTCTCTCTTTTGCTTCGTTAACGTTAGTTAGTTTTGCTTGTAAAACGGAAAAAAGATCTTACGTTACGGTACAATATCCTCGTAAAAATCTACGTAACATTACGATTTTTGCCAAAAAGTTCCCCCACAATCCTATTTACATGTAGTGCAAATGTACACGCGGTCCGTGGAGCAATCCAGTTGCAATTTGATACAAGATTAACTGACGACGATACGAGGCTTACAAACGGAAACAGCAAAAAGCGAGCAAGTTATTTTGTTACAAACAAATCAAACCAACTCGGGGGAACACTAACGTACAAAAACATAACGGATTTCAATTAACTACTGACTCTTTCCGTAAAATAAAACCGTTTCCGTGTTTTTTCTGGACAAAGATTGTTGATACATAACAGCAGCGTTCTTGTGGGGACGGTGTGCAAGCAATAAGGCGGCATGATTCTCTCCAAACATCGTCGTTTCTTAAACAATTATCGTAACAATTTAACCTTAAGCCTTGGAAGCGAACAAATTAACAATTACGTCTGCTTTTCACCTGGAGAAGCTTGTTTCGTACGTTTCATCGTCAGTTTCAATCACGCGTGTGTTCAATTACCTTACAATTTTGTGTACATAAAAAGACATGATTTGACGCGCGTGAACAAGAAAGATTTATAACTGCACTGTATTTTGTTGATTTACGTGACAGAACCACAGAGTTGTAACACAAAAAAGTAGCGTTACTGGAACATGGGGTTTTTTTTTTCATATAATTTGTTAAAATGGATAAACGTACAAGGGTTTTTCATGATGGAGAGAGTTCTTATACCTCGATGTAATGATTAACGGTCGAATAACCGTACACGTGAAATTTTTTCATTTTAAATCTTTTAAATGTACACATACATATTTGTTTGTTTTTTTTTATAAAGAAACGCTAAGGAACCTGGTGATTAGCTGTGATGATGAGTGTGAGAGGAGGAATGATGGGAACTGGAATGTGGATTATGACTGTGGCTGGACGATGCCGTCGAAATTGGCGTTCCAGGAGCTAACACTCCGTTCAACGTTACCACCAGCTTACGACTTCCAGCGTGATTACGGTGCTCACATAGCCAAATACCTTGCCATGTGCCTAGGTTTAGCTTGCCCTCGCTTATCGGGATAGATAACGATGAACCCAATAAACACGCCTTCACATGAGCCGGCTACACACACAAACAACAACCGGGTATTTAGTACAGTATATAAAAGTTCTCAAAACATTCTTGTACGCACGTACCATGTCATCGGGACCCTCGCACGAGTGTTTGTAAGGCAGTCCCTGCTGTGAATTTGTGTTAAAACGCTGCGATCATTAAATTTGTTCGTCATTGTGTGTGCGAGTGAGAGAATCAAGCAATCAAACATTCATACAAAATCAGTTCATAATAGTGCAGTTAAGCGGGTCTCAAACATGACCATTCGCACAGAAAACAGGAAACAAGAAAACGACCCTTACCTCAGGCACTAGTTTATTAAGCATCATTTCCATGTCATCTCTGACATCAGGGTCCCAACTCTCATTCAATGCCAGACTCGCTGATGTATGCAGAACTAGAAAGGGAAACAAACAAAATACACATAAACTATACCGTGTATGTAATTAACGCATAAAAATCCCGTATGTTTGTTACTCTGTATGTGGAATAGTCCGACAGTGAAGTTGCCGAGCTCTGGAATTTGTCTGAGAATCTCCTCAGTGACGAGGTGGACACCCCGATGCTGTGGCCGTAAGTTGATTTTCCTCTGGAACCATGCAGACCCTACTTGGATCCCACGGCTCGACGAGGCCATATCACATTGGCAGCAGCTCTGCGAATAAATTCAAACCAAAAGTTCCCGTTAACACGCAATTAGGCAAGAACTTTACAAAGGGATATATGGTGAGAGAAGCAGGTTCTACCTCAAGAATTGAATTCTTGCCCTGCTGACTCCCCGTGTTGGAGGAGCAGACCGTTTTCTTGCTATAGCCCGCCGTTTTGAAGGATTTTTTGAAACCACACGTGTAGTCAAGACTGTGAAACCACACAGGGTTTACACACTGATTTTTTACGAATAAGAGTCTTTATACTACCCTATTCGTTGTTGTGTGTTCGAACAATCACGCGAGATAATCTCGTGATACTGAGTAAAATATATAAAAAATAAATAAAAAATCACTCGCTACTAAAATAAAAAAATATTTCACAGTAGCGTACGAGTCTTTTACTGTTCATCCATGATCAAGTTTAAAATGTCAAGTTATGTGTAATTATGCGTGGAAACGAAGCACCCCACAAAAGTGGTGAAGCACCGGGTTGTTGCTGATTATCATGGTTTTATATTTTTTTTACTCATATATATATAACGGGCGGTTTTTTTTGTGTGGATGTGTGGACGACACGGTTTTGTGGAGGATAATGATTGTTTGTTACTTACTATCACGCGGAGGACACCCTGGAGAATTAAATACTTTTAAAAAAACAACACGGTTTTATACGAATCTGGTTAAATTTTTATCGAAAGGACGGAGGTCGTGCTAAACACCATCAGCCGCATACGTACGAGTACGCAGATGTACGGAGTGAGTTAGTATCTTGCGCATGCTGACTTGCATAATCAAGCACGATTGAGAGTTGAAGCACCACCCTCTGCGTTTCATGACTAGTTGACCACGTGCGCTCGTTTGATTTCAATTTCTGATCCATATTACGTTTTTTTTAAAACACGGTTAATCCTCTGTACGTGTGTGTTTAATCACTTTAAAACACATGCGGTTGTTTTTATTGAGCAGACCATCGTGGATTTTAGAAATCTTGGTCAATCACACGATCATGTAGGTTTCGTGTTTTTTTTTTCATACGAGTACACGATAACAACACGGAATATGATTTGAATTATGAAGTTTAGGAGAAAACAAAAATATTATGTGGATGGAATCAGGACACTTGTGGTAATAAGAAAAAAAAAAACAAATGATTAACGGAAATAACGGGTTTGTTTATAAGATTTGTTTGTGTAAAAAGAAGCCCTACGTGTATGAGCAGTGATTGTGGACAGGATTTGTGATTGGAGGATTGGAGGGGATCACGATTATGAACGTAGTGTGGTAATACCACCCATGTGTAGTTTACTAATATAGTTGGGGTACTTCGATTGTAATGTAGTGTTATCACAGTATTACACGTTTTAAAAACTTTATTCAACCACACGATTTAAATTTTTTTTTTAACGTACACGACCGTACTTAATCTTATTCTTTGAACATTTTTGTTACTTTTTTTTCCTCATTTTTTTTCGAGCAGTAGTTTTTTTTTGTTACTATATCGTGGTACTTTTTTTTGTGTTTGGGTCTGGCTGCTGTGTTTTTTTTTTCTGCTGAGAAAAGTTTTTTTTTTTTTTCATACACGGTCGTTTATCAGGGTCCCCCACACACATACACACGAAATATATGTACTTATCGTAAGAACTAACTCTAACGTACATACATTGGGAGGGTTTAAAAAAAACCCTATGGAGTAGTTTATATATATCCGTACATGGTCATACGTAAAATTAGTAGCTTTCACTTCTGTTCGGGAAACATAGTTTTACCACGAAAAAGAACATATAAACCCGAATGTGCGTGTATAACCGTATATTTAGGGTGGATATAAGCATGCTGATGTTGATGAAAATAAGTGGGCCAACACACCAGGCCTTTTACTCAGTGGAACATGTTTTTTTTTTTTTGGAGAGAAAGTACTCGTATAACACACGATCGTCTGCATTATGGGTAAGCACATAAGGGTATGAAACGTCTGGTTCGGGTTGTGGAAACAGAGCATATAGTATGTATATTGAATTGCACAAACATGTCAATGAAACAAGTGTATACAAGCTACTCTATGTGAATGTAAGAGGACCGAACGGGTTATAGAAAAAGAAGGAACTGCATATTTGAGAGAAATGTTAGGTTTCAAAGAGAAAAACTAGTAGTAAATAAAATCGATGTATGATTTTTTCGTATGATCGGTTGATGTGTTTGATAGTACGTTATCGTGTATAATCAGTACGTATCAATTAATGCAGTTTAAATGACATGAATGCATGTTATGTGTGTGTTGCATTAGTGTATATAAAAACGGTTGTTCATGCAAAATTCCGCTCATTTGTGCGTTTGTTGAAACATATAGGCGGAGAGGAGGAGCTGGAATATCATGTAATAAACTTGAAAAGAGAAATATATGTAGAGAAAGAAAGAGAAATAAAAAAGAGGCAACGGCTGGTAAACCTGCATGTTTGAGATATCGTAAATATTTAAAAGTACGAATAGAGAAGCCTGCATTCAATCATGGCAGGAAAATTCAGCACGGGTACTTGGAGTTCAGAGCAACGTGAAAAATACCAAAGGTTTCAAGGCACATACGATCATGATATTCGTGTTTATTCGCAAACACGTATATGCAGTAGCGCTACACTATGTATGAGTTGCTGCAGTGGATGGTGAAAGTAAGAGAAAGTAAAGCCATCTATCTGTGTA
>VICI01002737.1:0-15502 GCA_019593645.1 Akabosia matsudoensis
CCTAGATTTTACTTTAAAATGCCTCGTGTCGTTCCAGACCAAAAGAATAAGTTTGAGTCTGACGAGCTCTTCAGAAGACTAAGTCGTGAAAGTGAGGTGAGTACTTGAAACGAATTCCGTTTGTCATTAGTCACTATTTTTGGAAAGGGGGAAGTTGGATCTAAGTTACCAGTACGGATCGTTTTGCTTCAAAGCGCAAATAAAATATATGCACAAAAGAGAATTGTGTCAAAAATCTGATTGTTCGTTGTTGCGGATCGTTAAGTATTTTAACAATGTAGTTATTGGGTGACTCCATTGGCTTATCAAATTTCCAAGAAAGATGACGAGTCTAGTGTATGACGTTTTATCAAGTTGATCGATCACTCGTGACATGACCTTTTGGTATCCAGTCACAATAAGTTTTCCAGTAGTACCTATGTACTCTGACTGGGGGTACACTGATATATCTGAAAAGATACAATTCTCTTACGTCTTATCAGATTTCGTACTATATCATGTTGGAGGAAGGTGCACTGCATAAGTTTACTTTAATGAATCGTTGAAATTACTTTGCAGGTGCGATATACTGGATATAGAGATAGACCTCTGGAAGAACGTCAGATGAGGTTCCAAAACGGCTGCCGCGAAGGCCACACCGAAATCGTAAGTGTAATCGATAATTGCAAACACCTACATAAATCATTCATGAAGTGTCTTTATATTGCGGTAACCAACGATTAGGCTCGATTTTCAATTTAGCATACGAAAAGAGATAGACTGGCTGACGCCAAGAGTGTAATGGTCATTAAGATTTTTCCCTCCTTTTAAAGAATGTGCTGAAGTAGACGAGGAATGACTGTCAAGTTTTATGAATGAGAAGACGAGTAATGATTTAACGATTTTTTCTAAACGTGAGGAGATGCCATTTCTGGGAAAATTGCGTCCAGTTCTCAGAATTTAATTGAATTTCTCAGGGAAATGAGTTGAAAATGAAAAACGTGGATGTGTTTCAATATGACTTGCTCTTTTTCCAATGAGCAGAAACAGAAAAAAACGTCGAATGGTTAAGCATTCAGTTGTGGAATCTTCTAAAATTGGCAGCTTGATTTTGAGATATCGCCGTACTTGAAGAATATTCGAAAATTTTGGATAAAATATCAAGGACAAGAGAACTATAAAAGATTTCTAGATCACAATAATATGTAGGTACTCATCGAGTTTATGAGTGTATATTGCAACCGGCAAAGTTTTGTTAGACGTTTTGTCTTTTTTATGACAGTTTTCCGCTCATAGTCTGCATTTGTTGAGGGATCCAAAATAAAAATATTTTATATTTTGTCCCTTAGAGTCTACTCTCTACCCTAATTTAATCTGAAGGGGTCAGAGCATTTCTTTTCATCGGAAACAAAAACCGTTTTGAAGATTTTATGATACACAACTACAAACATTCAGAGTAGGGATCTCTTTCAGTTTCAATATTACGCATGCATTAGGCTAAATCATAAAAGATAAAAACTAGAAGTTTGATTGTGACATAGAAATCGTGAATATGATACTACATCTTGTTTAGTTTGTATACTTTGTTGTACATAAACACAACGAGCCCTCCTGGTTATCGCGTCACATCATCGAAAATGATTATGCTCGCCCTTTTCCTTTTCAATGTAAAAACAAGCAAAGCGGAAAGTGCTCTTGATTGATCAAACGACAGATTCAAGCAATGATATACTGTAAACTGCTACAATGAATGTATTCACAAATGAAAAAATATCTATAAAAAACAAAATGGCAGCTGAAGTTGAGCTCTTGAATATAAAACGAATGTTTCCACTTCTAACACTCTCTTGACGGCTGATGTAATTTGATACGTTTTCATATCACCCCAAAAGACAGGCGTTACTACGATCTCACAACTGGCTAAAATTATCGATCTAAAATATCCTAAAATGTTTTTTCTCTTTTTTTTTACTTTCAGGCATTCATCGCAACGGGTACAAATCTTCAGTTAGTTTTCAATCCAGTAGCAAACGGCTACCTCACTGACATGCGCGACTGCGACTTTGACAAAGAGCATGGCAAGGTAAATTAAAGTTTTTTTTTCAATTTATCTTTATTTCCAGCGTGTAATTACTTTTCTTGGGAAGGTAACACAGAAAAGGGAAAGTAAATGGATATGTGTAGTAATTAAATTATTATTTTCCTAAACACTTGAGAGTTGAGAGTACATCTTAATTTCTGTTGTTATTATCTGTAGACTTTCAAGATAATTCTGATGTATTAGCGTATCCTTCTCTACCCGTCATGACTAGATAAAATATTAATGAAGTAATTAACGTCATTACACTTTTGACAAGAGTATACAATGCACTTACACAAATTTTATGTCCTGAGGGAAGAAGTAGCGACGAAGACACTTGTCAGATTGCATGTAATAAAGTTTGTTAAAATGACGAACTGCTCAAGGGTCTGGACTCGAGATAAAAAAAAATCGACAAGAAAAAGGGGTAGCCTTCCACGAAAAAGGAACACACATATTACCTGGTGGAAGAGAAAGAATATTAAAGGGTATTAGTAGGCGGACAGACGCCTTTCTCATTGCTTTGGAGAAGTCAAGATTCAAGATGGTAAATACGATACAACCGAGTATCATGATAAAATACACTTACAATGAGATAACAGCAGCCGCAGGGTGGATAAAGTTGATGGGAGTAGAAAGTGAGAATTTGTAAAGGAGGCTGTTGATTATTGAGTTAAAAACATTAACATCGCTGACTCTCCTGACGTTGGAGAACGGAGACTTGGAAAAAGTATTTTAGGGTTAAAATTTTAAAAAAACTTCAATTTTGTGTGTCTGATGATGATAGAGTTGTGGAACAAGAGGCTGTTGCTGTTTTGGGCCAAAGAGTTACTCCTACATATAATTTATTGAGGAGACCACCTGAAGTAACCAAATATACAGATCATCAGCCTTCCGGTAGGAGCATGTAATTACCAACACATAAACCCGAGAACTCTCATCGTAGTTGCACACTTGCCTTTTTGTTTTATGGTAATTTTGTTATTCTCTTGCGTATGAAATATGACGGAAGCAAGTAAAAGTCACGTCCAAGTAAAATAGGTTTCCAACAATCTTGGCAAGCCGTTCATTCAAATTCTTACTAATGTGCTACGAAATTCATTCAAACGTGCACTTCTGACGCTATCATTGAGATAATCATATTAGATTAAAGTTTTTTGTATGAACTTGAGCTGGTTTTTATCGGATCCTGTTTTATTTCCTACCAGTAAATTAGATCTTAATACACTCGAGCTTTTATGGTTCACTTATCTCTTGGCGATAATTGATGGGTGCTATTAATAACAGTAAAGAAAGATCAATACCGAGACCTCCAGAGCAAGGAAATTATTTGCATATGAAATTCTGGAAAATATTTATTGAACAGTTGCCCGGTTTTGATTTGGCAGCGAAGAGCACTGCTGCATGCGTTTACGCCTTTAACGTCTTGAGCTATTGCGCATTTTGTTCAGAACATTCTATTCTATTTGTAACAAAGAGATTCTCGTACCTTTTGGTTCATTAAGTGAAGGTTCGCGATGTATAGCGAGGAACTTTTTTATAGCAAAAAAATAATTACTCACAAATTGCCGTTTTTTTTCTTCTTCTTACCAAAAACTTGACGCGTATCCTAACTCAAACGGGTTAACTCTGCCATATCGTGTACACGAAGCATCATATGGGAGTAGTTGTATTAGGTGTAATTATTATTATGGCTCAATTACGTTGAAATTTGTCCTCTTACATGCACGAGTAACAGTAGACTACGTGCTCTGTACTACATACTTTTATTTCCACAGACGAAAATAAAATAAATGCTGCTCCTCTCCTGTCAAACGGAAGCACTTTACTATAAAACTGGGATAATTGAATGTTTGAAACATGTACTTACCGAGTTTTTATTGTTTTTAAATAACTACACACGGATTCCTCCTAATTTTCTGAAGAGAAAAAAGATTATGCTCAGCCGGCTTCAATTTTTTCGTATAAGATGTGATGTAGTAAGCCAAAGGTGTACGCTCATTCCATGAATGGGTTAAAAAGGAACTCACTGATCAGAAGCAATACACTTCTATGAAGCTGTTCTGCTGGATTTAAAGTTTAAAGTTTGAGAGAATTTTAATAAAGCATAATGACTAGGTGAAAATCTTCTTGACCAGCGATAGCTCCGAAGGTTATCATTAGACAGTTTTTATATGACTAGATATAATATGAAACACAAAACTCAAATGAGCAGCCAGTGTTCAAATACATGGCCTTTTAATAGATGGTCATCTTTCAAATAAAAAAATGAAAGTTGTGTCTTCTGCTGGTCGTCTTTCTGTGCTGCATGTTCTCATCGCATTAAATTGAGTAAAAAAGACGAAGTTAATGACGTGCACGTACAATCCACGCCAGTGAGACGGTCTGAAATTTTGTTAAAACATGTTGAACCAAAGGATGAGAATCGTTAGTTCGTCTCTCAACAAGAATGGCCAGTTGTTTGTAAACAGAAAAATTACATGGTTTGCTATCACAGGGCAAGCGCATGCTTGAATTCTAATGAAATCCAAGACGAGCAAGTTAAGGCAGAAAATTAGCTTGCATAAAAACAATGAGCGTATTCAAAAGCACTAGAAAATGGACGGAAGTTCATGCTGGGAAAGCAAAGAGAAGTTTTGCACCTTTTCAGGCTATGTTTTGTCACCTCATAAGCTTCCGTATGCGTATAATTGTTGTTAAATTTGTCAGCAAGCATTATATACGATGACATACTAACTTTTGTTCTTCAAAGAGAAATACTGTTGGTCACACTGACCACTTGGAAAGCGGAAAGCGGTGGTGTACGTTTCTATTCTGTTTCACAGGAAAATGAGTTGGTGAGTAGGATTGAAAAGAAATCAATAATAGAACACGGAAGGATATATACTGACCAGAGTTGGATGCAACAAGATCCTTTTCTGTTTTGGGTACACAGGGAAGGGAAGGACGGGGGAGGTATTGATTTCAAGTTGAGCGTTTGTTGCAAGCTTTTGTTGTGTACTTCTTTTCCTTGTTTTCCAATTATATCTGCTATTGACCACCCGTGCCTACTTATCCTAAGGGATTAGTTTGCTTGTCAATGAAGTGTTTTTTTCGGGGGATTGAGAAACACGTGCCGCCATGTGGAAATGTCCAGCCCAATACAATCATTTAGCTACCTTTAGAGTTACGCAATAGCCTAAGTCAACAAGCTGCATTCTTTTCGAGAATTCTTTTACTTTAGAAGGAATGCAAGTCAAATTATGAAGTATCTTTAGACACACATTAGTATTAGGCATGTGTCCCTGTCTCAACTTGACTTTCATTCAGGGAGACGAAGGATGAAAAAATGTTCCTCACTCGTCAAGACCATAAACGCTTTTCTCTCTTGGCTCCATTACCTAAGTAGTCACCTTAAAAATGTCAATTCGGGAAAAGAGCTATTAAGCACGTTGTCCTACAAGAACATGTGGATTTAGTGGAAATGTAAAGATCTATTTTAGTTTGGCGAACGTGTCACCACTAATCGACTCCAAAAGTGAGAAATTATTTCACCAGTCGAGTCAGAGGGTATATGATATGGCGTAACCTTTAAGTGTGTTTACGTGCTGTTATAGTCTGCGACACTGATCATTGGTGTTGGATTGCATCTGGTGTTCCTAAACAAAACAAAAAGAAGCACAATCGGGTATATTTGACAGCGTTGTATTGTTGACAACGTTTTTTTCTAAGACAGTGCAATAAATAATGTTGTGCAGTGCTGTTTTATGACTGGAGACAGTAGCATCTGCATCCTCTGAATTGTTTTGGGCATTATCCTGACCAACAGTCCAGAGGACAAGGCGTCGCGACGTAGGCATTGTGGGGGCATGTTCCGGCGCACTTTTCTGATCTTTTTGTCCAGTTTACTAAAAACCAGAAGTGATGTTTGCTGTTTTAGAGGGATATTAAGGTCTCGCTCAACCGACCAGCATCGCAAGAAGATTGCTTGTTAGCGACGTTTGTCCGATTACGTAAAGGAAAAAGTTGCAACAACTGTTAAAATTTACAAAGAAAGGTGCAGCATTTAAACTTTATTGCTCAGATTCTCTTTGTTTGTCGGCTTTTCCTATGATTTTTTTTATTGTTTTATAAACTAGAATATAACGTGAAGATACGTGCACAGAAACTTTTTTTGTTTGCTTTTTCCAAAATGTTTGTCATTATTGAAGTGGGATGGACATTGGGTAGCTGGAAAGGAAAATATATTGTAAAATGGCATAAAACCGGTTTCTTTACAATAAAATGGGCGTATTTCGCAGTATAATAGTGAAGAAAACGTGTATAGTGTATGAAAATACTAGAATTACGCTCGAATTCGGGGCACTATGTATACTCTTACACCGAAACTTGAATGAAGTTAGCGATGTGGCACCGGGGGAACTCAGGCTAGGTATCAGATAGAAAATGCGGAAAATGCCATATGAATAAAATAGCGATGCAAAAGGCTTATGAAAATGATATTGAAATAGAAGTATATTATAAAGAAACAATTCATTTACTTACAGTTTAGACATGTTTGCGTTGAATGCGCATACTGCTCCTTCACATAGAGAGGTTCCCACCATCTGGAGACTTGTGGTTGAAAGTTTAATCTACAGACTCAAAAATTACAAAAATATTAAACTTAGTTAAATGAAAATGAAACATGAGTTGATTAAACCTGTCGTGGGAATGATTGAAAAATTAGTTTAAAACAGGAAAACGGGCGGGATTGCCGTCATTGCATTTCTGAGAGGTTTGACATCATTCCACTGTTATGATTATTACTGCTGTATAAAATCAGCATTACAGAGAACAAACTGGGGTACGCAGTGCTTCAAACCCTTCGTCGATTTCTTATAGTGAATTTCACCAAGATTTTTTCCTCATTTATACTTTACTCAAATGAACCTATACAAATGCTTTTAGATGTAAGGATAGTATGTAATAAGTTGTACGTAGTGCAGAGTGGAGTGTGCATCTTAAATTCCCTTCCCATTGCTTTCACTCGAAGACAAGACCCATAAACAAATAACTGCGCAGACGCGCTAAGAACTTTAAGCTGGAACTAGCTCATAGCTCAAGGAGAAAGCAGCTTCAAATGTACACTCAAAAGTTTACTTTCGTGTGTATTTTAACATATGAGCTCATTCTCGAAATGCGATACACTAATGATGGCTGGCTGAAGAGATTTAGGAGTTGACTCACCCTCTTTCGAATCGATCCAAAACCCAGTGCAAACTTGATTTTTAACGTCTTATCCATTCCTACATCCGATTTTTTCCTAAATTTTATTTTACAAAAGCATTAAAATACCTGGCCTTTAAAAATGGCAAAGCATTAGCTTATAGTCTACAGTTTAATATGGATATTTATTTGTTTTTTATAAATATTATAGCCTGGCTAAAATGACTGCTAAGTAAGAGCAGCCATCACATAATTTACAAAAACATAGCAGTATTCCCGCTCACAAGGAGAGTATGAATGCTTCCATTCATATCCAACGAACCGTACATGAAGCTGTTTTTGTACCAGCTAAAATAAGAGCAAATGCTTGTATTTTTCTGTGTATATTTCATTCACAAGGAGAGTATGAATGCTTCCATTCATATCCAACGAACCGTACATGAAGCTGTTTTTGTACCAGCTAAAATAAGAGCAAATGCTTGTATTTTTCTGTGTATATTTCATACTCTTGTCAGTTTTCATACATAAACTAATCAGGGAATCTAAAATTCATGATGGTTCTTCTGATATGACGATGATGCTCCCGAAAAAAGACCCGGGACTAGGGGAAACTAAAAAAAAACGACTAAACTTATTTCTTAATACATTCTGTGCTATTTTCAGTGTTGCACACAAGTTTTGTCAATGCCTTACTCGATCCGCACCAGTCTCACCCGCATCATATCACGATTAGAATTAGGCAAGCACACGAGAGCATTGAAAGAACGAACCCGTCTTGATCTCAAGTGGGAAACATGGTTATACAATGAACCGAGTGACTCCTTTTACTACAACTCCGCTACTGCTTTGTGATGACAGTAATTGATGGGCCATTCCATTATGATCATCATGATTTCTCGCCAGTTACTGCCTCACTCCAGGATTTCTCGCCTTCCCCTCTTTTCTCGCTATTTCCTTACAGAGATACACTCTTTCCCTGACTGTATGCTTTGATAATGATGCCATGCTGGGTTTGTATGCTGTACAAAATCATGTCGGCAACAGCAGTGCTAACGGTAAAGCACTTTTTCCCCCGATTCGGATCATTCGGCAAAGTTGATCTTTATGGAAGTGGAAAGTTTAGGACGGGACGAGTGTGTTCGAGCAACAACATTTTAATAATTCACTCCTCAAGAGCTCTGTTTGCCTCCATACTGCGAGTATGGTATTCCGAGTGTACTTGCTCTTCTGTCTTCCATATTTAATTGAACAGCGCAGTTTGTAATTCACAGCTTGTTTTCTACAGAAGTATTGCGTCATCATTCAGATAGATTGAAAGGATGGGCTGGGACCGATGATCGAGAATAAGCAAAACGACAAATAGTTTTGAATTGCATTCAAGTTTTTGATATTAAATTTGCTTGACTAGGGAGGGAAGGGAGTTGAGACAAGCGTTTATTTTGGATGATACATACAATTGACAACACATAAAGTATAAAATGTATCCTGCTGAGGGAGAGGGTATCTTGACGAATCTCTTTTGAATAAAAAGCTTTATTGTAAACTATTTGACCCCGGGCTTGCCCTCGCGTATTGCCCTTTTTTATATTGAATTTCTTCATCTGCGCGTAATATTCATAGTTTTTTTTGTTCAGATTCGCGTATTTTCTAGCTGAGCATTGTCAAGCTTTTTATGTAAAAATTTCATGATTTAATATTAAAAAAAACGGGTCTGTTGCATTCGTTCAGCCTTCTGAAGGATTCTAGAAAAGCGCTTTGACTGATCAGTTTTGGCAATTCAAATCAATATGCTCTCATGAACAGTCGACAGAAACCCTCTTCTTGAAGTGTTTCTGGCATATCTATCTTCACCATCCCAGGTAGCTGTCAGTTTACCGACATCATATCATACATACCCTCTTGAGTTTCCAGACACCTATTTGATCAACTCGTGTGCTTTGCTGCTGCAAGAAATTTACCTTTTGTCATCGTGTGTGTTATGCCGTTGTGTGAATCTGTCAAGAAAATATGACACACACAGAAGCTTCCGCGCAGTTGTAGCTGACTTGATAAAAGAAAAAGTACACCGCGTTTTTTTGTGTTTAAGAGATCTAAAGATGCTTTGCTTCCACTTGATTTCATTCTTGTCATATAATATTCACCGAAAGAAAACTTGTGTGTACATAGTAAACTAACCGTGTGTAAAGCGACGCTGGAGAGAAATTATCCGGGATAGGAAATGTCTACTGAAAATGCAGATATTAGAAGAAAATTCAATTTCAACATGATTAAATCATGCGTAATACTACTACTCAAAAGACACTGCAAGTCAGGGATGCAAAGTAGGTGGTGCTTGCTTCTCAACGACTCGGGATCATGCTAGGCTTCGTGGAAACTCGGAAGTTATGGTCTCGTGCCTTACTCGAAAGTATAAACAAAAAGAGCAGAAAAGGAAATTGTAGCATGGATAATTTGTTTTCTACACTTTTGCAACTCATCATTGTGTGTCATTGCACGGAAAGATGAAAAAAATTGAATATACATAACTTGATTGTTGGTGCTGATGGTGTGCGATACACGATAGGTATGATTTTGTTTAAAGGAATCCCCTTCAGACCTCCAACAGTCAACAATGCGTTGAGGGCATTTTATTATCTATCAAATTAAGAAGCAAAAAGCGCTTCATGCTTGAGTATATATCTTTTACACATTTACAAGTTAAAAATTGAATAGAATTTTTCGCTTGAGAAAAACATTTTTCATGCTTTTCAAAAAGACACAAGAAGACAAGAAAAGTGCCATACTGTTGGTTCGTCTTTAGCATCAAGTGCCATTCAAGGAGATGAGGAGTTTTTACGTACATGAATCTTTTTCGAGAGAAGCGAAGCAAAGCCTTCTGCCGTTTACTTTCTGGCTCACTTCATTTCACAGCGATGAGCATCATTATCGCATCGTAACGTGTATCATTTTCGTCCTCTTGAAAATATTCACACATTGTTAGATTGTTACGTACTCATCTAACTTACAACTACATGCACTCACTGGCAAGTATACAAAAATAGATACAGTGTTTGTGCTGAGTAGTGGCAACATGACAGGAAAAGGCTCTCTGTGAAAATTGTCGTAGCGGCACTGACCACAGGATCCATCGGCAGTTGTTGAGAAAGGAAGAAAGAAAGTCATGCTATGATGACTTCTCTAATGATACCTTTTCGTCACTAGTAGTATATTTTAAAGGGATAACAACCATTTAGAAATCCTTGTAAAACTAAATTCACAAAATATCAAATTTCCTTTGCGTTTTTATACAATATAACAGGTAATTTACCTGCAAACTAACTGTTGGTAATCTAAATGATGTAAACACTTACAGGGATATATGGATACGATTTTTTTAAAGACAAGCCGATGACAGGACTGAAGAGGGAAACAATCTGACAAATGTAACAACAGTTTACGTGTGTTTTTGTAGCATTGAAAGCGACTTGATTGTAATTGATACGAAGTCTTTAAAGTGTATGATAGCTACATAAATGAGCATGATGTATTACCATCGTCATCATTCATTTTACTCAAGTAGTGGTGACGGAGAAAATGTTAAACATGGGATCGTTGTTTGCAGTACACTTGAAAGCGTGCTCACCGTTCTATGGATTGTGAATGGAAATGTTGAGTTTAAATTTGTGATTGATAATGCCTTTTAACGGTGACATTTTATCATTATAAGTCCTAAGAAGCAACTTTTATCTCAATAAAACTAACAATAAGCCGTAGCATTTATATCATAAAGTTAAGATTACATAGCATGAAAATCTGCACGAAATGATAGATAGGTGCTTTCCTGAAAGAAAACGTGTATGTAGTAATGGTAGCGCATATTCATTTATATTTATTATTGACTTTATTTGCGGAATTATTCAGTTACAGAGCTGATATGGTTCCATAATGTGTAAAAGAGAGAGAAAAAAAAATTAGAGAAAAAAAATACAGCATTCTCTAAATTCAGTTTGCCATAATAAAAAATGAATATAGTATTTTAGGTAAATTGACTTGCAATTGAAACTGTGTGAGAGTTATTGAACTGTAAAGAAAAATATTTATAGTACAAAATTCTGGGATGTGAAAGAGAATGAACAAACAATTGAACTGTTAGCCATGGGAAAATCATGGTCGTCAAATATTAGATAACAGCAACTACTTGAGTAAGTCTTTCGGCCGTCTCCGACTCAATTTTGGTAAACGTTCATAAATGGAAAAATCTACGCAATTCCACGGTGACATTGCTTTGAAGTTTTAAAGATAACCAGTTTAACATGGATCATATGTGTGCAAGCTAACTTGCTAGCGGCAAAAGTAAAAAGAAACATCAGCAACTGAAATCAGAGAATGAATGGTTCACTTCTTACTGCAAGACATTTGCTGAAACTCGCCGAAGCAATTGAATATTATGAACTGAATATGGCAAATCTACGAAAAAACAAGCTACTCTCCTGCTTTATAGTGGCACCAATATGAACATAGAACCTCACGTCATAGACTTATGAAGATAATGATGGGACTGTGATCGTTTCCGTTTTCTCACATTGATATTAAAATTTTGGAAGCATGAACGTGAAGGGATTTAGATGCTATATGCAAATTATATTTTTCAGAAGTTACGCTATCTCCCTAAATATATTAACATTGTTATATATTTATGATGTGTTTTGAGTACATAGTTTGTTTTGAGTAAGTACAAGAATGATAACCCAAAGGAAGTGGATAAGGATAAAATCGTAATGTACCATGTGGCCTATTTTGTAAGAAAAATACTAAATGAAGTCGTTGACCTATATTACTGTATTCAAGTTTACCAATCAAGGTCATTTTGATAACCAAAAAATGCACATTTTTCAACATGTCACACGCATATTTTACGTAAATCGTAATTTTTCTAGAATTTTTGCGGTAAATGAAAATTTCATTTAATTAACCTTTCGCGGTCACCCAACATCTAATATTCCCACTGATAATGCTCTCCACAGAGAAATCTAGCCTGCTTTCATCCAGGATTGCGGTCACTCATCGGGATTTATATGCCTTCATTATAATAACTTCAACTTCTTTGGACAAGTTATCATTTGTCCAGGAGGTAAAATACTAGTAGTGGTCACACACAACACAGCACATCAACTATGCAA
This sequence comes from Akabosia matsudoensis, assembly GCA_019593645.1. Lineage (NCBI taxonomy): Eukaryota > Metazoa > Arthropoda > Collembola > Entomobryomorpha > Paronellidae > Akabosia > Akabosia matsudoensis. Next base: position 12,406 of record VICI01002737.1, read on the forward strand.
TATTTACTACGTCATCAAAAACATTCTCAACATTTCATTTTTTCTCACTAGCTAGCTTTAGTTTATCATTTTCTTCTAAGAAGCTTTTTTACGCATTATAATAGAGGATATCAACACTATATCGTACTTTCTTAAATTAGGCCTCGCTTAATAAGCTCGCTCGTCCAAGTCAACTGAAAACCGCACAATTTTGATAAAAGTTCACTTAGACTGCATCCAGTGTGGATTGTTTTACAATTTTATTCTTCTTTGTGCAGAAGCATTATTTACATTTGAGCTGGCTAAAAACCCCGTGGCACTACGCAGACTACTACTATTAAGGTTCACTATGTTGATTAGCACTCAGAACCTTATTCGACTTTACGTACTCTGTCAAAACCAATTTGAAAGTTGATATTAACGATAAAATATTGAAACCAGATATGACGTTGCCTCATAGTATTAGATTGATAAAGTTTTCGGGCACACAAGAATGAGCAACAGTTATGTACATTAATACTACCAAGTTTTGTTATATTTATGCATAGTACCTACTAATAATTACGGGGGTTATCCTTCTGATTTCTCGTTTCGCATAGGCTTTTCAAAACCGAGTTATTGTGTGGTTTTCTTCTCTTTTTCGTAGACGAACTGAGTTTATTGGAGTATACAAAAATTTTAACAGTTTTAATAAACACGATAGGAGGATTTTTTTATAAACTTAGTGTAGTTAATGTGAACTTTTCAAAAAAGCCATGTCACTACACAGAACGATAAAAAATTGGTTAAAAAATTTTTTTTTGCCTTAAAATCAACGTGTAAACTGATGTATTACAGCTTTTGCATTCTTTCATAAACTTGTACGTTTAAACCGCAGAAGTAAAATGCGGGGAAGATTGGACGAGTTTCGCACTCAATTCGTTGTAATTTGAAATGGTTGTGAAATTTGTATCGTTAATATTCAAGGGAAATATTTTAATACGCATTAAAATGCGTGGGAGATGGGGCTTCTCACTAATAGTAAAGAAACTAGATTTTCTCACAACTTTTCCATACATTCAACGTTTTTCTATGGAATATTTTCCATGAATGAAGTAGTGTTCGTCTCCATTAACCAAAATCCTCACAGAATAATTGCGCAAATTGTCTGTTCATAAATGTAGCTTTTGAAAACTTATGCTTGCTCACAAAAAAGCCACCTTTTCTGTAAAAACAACCCAAAGGTGGTCGGCGACGTTTTGTTGAAGATGTGAAGTGTTGCGAGGCGGCTACAAAACATAAGTACTGGGAGCCGAAAACGAGAAAATTAGAGAGTCAAACGGCCGGAAGTGAATACTCGACTCTTCTCAAAACGCAAGATTTTCTTCCCTTTTCCAACCATTTCGGCAAACCAAGAAGGTAGTAATTTCAGGGTCATTTGTTGAGGTGTTAGGTCACGCCTACACACTTATACCGAGTATGTTTGTTGCATGCATCATCACACAATTGCTATCAACGGAAGGGTAATCTTAGATTAGAGCGTTTTTTGTGATACATGCTGTGCGAACAACACGCGATACGAATTCAATTAGCAATGTTATCGTTTCACAGATATCAATGTGAGGTTTCAGAAAATCTGTCAATATTTTTTTTAACTCGTTGGTGGTTATCATTAAGCAAAAAAGTTTCCTGAAGCCAAGAAATATTAATATGAAATACGATCTTTCATTCAGAGCAGGTTATTTTAATTCAATCGGACAGATGCATTGCAGCAGATATGAAACGAGGAAAGAATACTTTAAAATGCGTGGACAATTTATCTAGTGAAACTTGATAAAAAAGAAAAAGATATACCTATATGATTATAGGTAGAAAAGTGGCTTCCTAATATCAAGATATTAGCATGGTTCACCCATAGTTTTAGAGACTTGTGTCAGACGAGAGCATATTGTGTATTGGCTGTCAATATAGCAGCGTTGTAAAAAAGGAAGAAGTAATTTGATAAAGATTGCGTGAGCAGCTCCCATCAGTCACTGGTCGCATCGCCTTGTCTGTACGTTATCAAAAGGATGCTGTCTAGAGGTGAAACGTCAGTCTGGTCTGGTGTAATAGATTTTAGTCTTTCATTAAAGTAACTGCGCAAATACGATTAAGTATTTTCTTAGAAGGTAGAAATGTGTAGAAAGAAAACGTCAGTTTTTCATTGAGAAGGTAATCAGCAATCTGGTGCAATATGATTATGCATATTAAGGCGACACTGCTCTGTAAATGCTTAAAATCTTTAGTTAGTGGCAGCTTGTATGAGACGAAAATGTTTCAACGAAAAAAAAAACTTCCCAAAGCAATATAGCAACGGAAGTAAGGTTTCATACTTTGTAAATTTGATACTAGCATGGAATTTCGTGTTCATAATTATGATGGAAACTACGTATCACATCTCACATCGTCAGAAAAACGTGCAAGGTGAAACACTTCACTCGTATTAATCGTAAGTGAACTTTAAGAGCGATGCTGTTGTTCACGGCTTGTCGACTCCAATCAGCAGCAGACAGGCTACCAACGCAAATCATGTACACCAGAATAACGCGAGTAAGGTAACTTGAAAAGGGCTCTAATTGCGTGATATGTCATATCAGAAAGTATGTCGTATTGTAAACCTTTCTATATCGGCGAGAAAAGCCTCGACAATGATAATGAGTCCAGCTATGTAAATATTCAACGGAACAATCTGTTTTCATTACTGTTTTACAACAAGCTTTATCTGATTATGGCTCTAAAACTAGCAGGCAAAGCTGTTAACAGCCCTAATTTTTTTATCACACTTCACCTGTAGTTAGAGCTCGAGACCTGTACTTTACTTAGTTCAGTGTATTATTTATTCACAACGTAAGTAAAGCTTATTTTCTTTTTCCTCTTGATGCATGCTGGCTATATACTTTTACTCTGTGTACCAATGTCTTCTGGTTCAAGGGTCAACTTTGTATCTGGATTTTTCTAAGAAATTTTTAAATAGCTTTATGACTTCTGTATGTTCGGAGGAGATTCAAACAGAATTGCTCTTAGAAGTGCGAAAATACAGGAATATTTTTAGGAAACAAGGAAACTTATAGATACTTATGACGTGCTTCTTTGAAGCTGT
>VICI01002738.1:0-15502 GCA_019593645.1 Akabosia matsudoensis
AGAAGAAGAAAAAAATAAAATTCGAAAACGCTTCTGATTCAGAGGAAAACAATCATCACAAGAAAAAGAATGTGAAAATCGAGAACGGCTCTGACTCGGACGGACATCGAAAGCATCACAAGAAGAAGAAGGAGCGGAAGAAGGTTGTCTACATTTCAAGCTCCTCAGATAGTGAAGACGACCGTGAGGAAAAGCGGAAAGAGAAAGTTAAGGTGAAATTTGAAGACAATGAGAAGAAAGAGCCTGCCCCGAGTAGTAGTCAAGCAAAGGATCCATCGCCCTCATCGAAAGAAGCGGTTGAAGTCAAACGTGAAAAGTCTCCTGAACGAAAGCCAGAGCCGAAGCCATTTTCAAAATATCAAAGTTTCGTCTCGAGAACGTACCTGAATAGGTGGCGACCAGTTCTCCATAGAGATCACTTAAAATATCAGCGGAAATTCCGACTGAAGCCATGTTCGATTGTGTGCGTAGACTTATTAGATTTTCCTATGCTTTTCCATCATCCTCGGAAGCACTCTAGGAATCCGAATTCAGTACCGTTAAAGTCAGGTACAGAACTAGACTCGGACACTCAGTTGATGTTACGAAGACTGGAGCGTGACAAAGCTAGCTGGTATAAAGGAAAATTGAATAAGAAAGCTTTAAAATTCTTACGAGGTTCCAAACATGGGGGACATGATGATGAGCGAAAACACAAGAAAAGACTGAACAGCACTTCAGACAGTGATTCGAGCGGTGCACCAGCTCCCTCTAAAAAGGCTAGGAAAGATGACCACAGGGATAAGTCAGGTGGGAGGCCAAAAGCTGGCAAAGACGACTTGAAAAGCAAAATGGCAGAGTTAAAAAGGAAAGTGGAACAGAAGACCCGGACACTTGCATGGGAGAACAAGGGATCTTCGTCGAAGATGGCTAAAATTCCTCCAGTGAAAGGGAAACCTGAGCTCGCGAAGATAAAAGACGCAGCTTTTGACAAGAAGAGAAGACTCGAACAGCTTCAAAAGCTGAAGTTAGACGAGAAGAAGAACGCACCTTCAGTAACGTTCCAGCGAATTCTAAAGCAGATCGAGACAGCTAACAGGGAGCAATCCAGCAAACCTAAAGTTGAGTTGAAAATTCCCAAGAAAAATACTAACGCTGGTGACGGTGACAAACCCGTACCACTTAGTGAGTACAAACTTCAGAACATAGGTGTGAACGATGTGTATAAAGAAGTGCGTACGTTGTTGTGCAAAAATGTTCTTGTCGAGTGTCCAAACATGCCAACTGATGTAAATGNGACAAACCCGTACCACTTAGTGAGTACAAACTTCAGAACATAGGTGTGAACGATGTGTATAAAGAAGTGCGTACGTTGTTGTGCAAAAATGTTCTTGTCGAGTGTCCAAACATGCCAACTGATGTAAATGGACTCGGAGAGTATACCGTGAAGAAGATCGCGTGGTGGATATTAAAAAACGAAAAAGAACCCGCACCTGAAGGTCTGTGCCACCCTGAGTTTCACGACGATGACGAAGTGGAGTCTCACCATGAAGACGACTTCGAGTGGGATAGTGATATGAGTTCAATTGTTGGTTGTGTCAGTGATCCTGAAGGTGTTGGGGCTGACGTTCCGCCCGATCCTAATAAAGTTGCGGATCCTGACTGGGCGGATGACTATTGTGTACGGTTGAAGTTCACATTTCATGTGCAGTATTGCCCGTTGGGGTTTAAGATTTTCTAAATGCACGCTGCATTTATCTATGCCGTGATATCAGTCATCTGATTGGAAATGTTTTGTTCAATTTTAGGGTGAAGCTTCACTTTGTGCCAGATTTCGTAGGCAAACGCCTCAGGAGACTGAATCTAAAAAGTATCCACTTGACTCTATGGAACCATTCAAAACTTTCCTCAGGACAAAACCAGGGACAAACTATACCAAACCAACTTTCGAGGTTAGAGTAGCAAAGAAGTGAAAGAATGCTCGATTAAGTGTGTATTTTTTTGTTAATACCGTCTTTTATTGTTTCAGGTGAAATGTTTCTTGTGCAACGAGTTAGTCAGTGGACAACGACGATTTGGTGCTCATATAAGAAGCGCTGCACACAAAAACAATTTCAGGAATTATAGTACGTTTTGAAATTTCCCGTATCCGACCTGCATAATTGAGGTTTAATCTAGCACATTTCTATTTGATTGGTATTCAGGTTTAGAATTAGCCAATTATGAGGAAAACATAGTTCAACCCGAACCTAGAAAAGTTTTTACTGCACGACTTGTGGAATATACTAACAACCCATCTGCAGGACCCTCCATCAATGGCAAACAAGGTAAGGGGAGTTAATTCTGATTTTTTGAATTAACTGGTACACGTAAGTACATTTTCCCAGCACTTCATTCAGATTTTGCGTGTATACACTGAGTAACTAGATGAAAAGAGGCTATCTTTTATAAGCATATTGTAAGACTGAGTGTATCCACGCAGTCTCTGCACGAAGTGAACTGTCATCATTGAGGTGTGTCCGTCCGTCCATCCAATTCCTGCGGAAGGAAATATTTAACGGTGGCGTAAATCTGTTGGCATTTTAGCACGGTTGGATCAAAATGCATTGTTCATAGGTCCTTTTGAATGTTTCCAAGTTTTGTATAAAATTAGCCCTACCGGGGTAATGTGAGATTTAGAGTTAACTAACCCCGCACAAGTTAACGAATTTTAATTGGTGGTAAGGGCTAAGCTATTACCCGCAGAATACCTTGTTTCTTGGAGTGAGAGGAATATTTTAGGACGACCCTTACATATCCCAAAGGCTAAACTCGTGCGGTGGGTGAACATGGGGCGATATGAAACAATGTAAACTGAATGATCCGTAAAACTGTGCTGAAGTACCGAACAGGGTAATACAATGTTTTCTGGTTGACATTTAGGATAACAGAAGGCTAAATGGTCTACATGATTATTCAATCATTCGAATTTAGTCTAATTGTTAAAGTAGCCATTGTCGATCAGAAACCATTGTATGCGCTGAGCAAAACATCTCCATGATGGACAGTTTGTGCTGCTTCGGTACTTTGGTGTGTCAGTTTATGCATTAAAGGATGTCTACGATAATATTAATGACTGGGTTTCTATACTTGTTAGATGTGCAAGAAGAAACCAAACTTCAGATTGGGAAAATCGAGCATGTTCGCTCAGATAGCCCAGGACCCATAGTAGCGGGCGATGCCGCCCCTAACATAGAAACTCATCAAGTTGCTATTCCAGATGATATATCACTTCCAAGCATTGAGGACTATGATATTTCCTCTGATGAGTCCTTGATGAACGTTAGAGTTGTACTTCGTACGTCTGGAAAGTGGAATGATGATTTAGAAAAGAGATGGCGGACTTGGAAAGATGAAGAAGCCAAGTTAGATTTATGCATCAAGCGTTCATATTCTATAATATTCCCCTCAATTGCTGCTGGGAAAGGGGTCTGTAATTACGCATGTTGCGTTTTTGTCTATTCTAGGCTTGCCGAAGGCTACGAAGCCGATAGAGAGTGTTTTATTAACCAACCGGAGAGGTACCCGGGCTACCAAGAGGAATGGATGAAATTTTGGGACAAACGGAGTGCAGAAGTTGAAGCGGAAGGAAAAGACCCAGATGCCTACGACTATCAAAAGGAGTGGATGCCGTTTTGGCTTAAAAGAATGCAGGAGCTCATGCAGGCGAACGTGGAGAGAAGAAAGTACGTTACTTTGTATGTATATCTTCGAAGTCAAATTAATTTACTAATTCACGTTTTTCCCGTCCTCTAGTGCCGATTTAAAACGAAGCCTTGGAATTGATAAGCATTTACTTCGTCGCAAATTTGGGATATCAGCCGAAGCTACGAAACGGAAAAAGCAGAAGCGTAAAGTGGGAAATCTTGTTGAGCAATATGCCAGCAGTATGAAATCCTTAGAGACGGTACAGGTGCCAGACCCGATGCCCCCTGAAATCGCGAAATCAAATGAGCTGAGCAAGTTACATAGTAAGTCTGCATGCGATAAGACCTCATCGGCTCCCGATGGAGGTAGAATTAGGTTAAGAGAAGGTCGTAATGATAGCGATAGAGAAAGTGAGAGCGGATCTCGTAAAAGGAAACCTGAGTCGCGTGTTAGGGAGGATAAAAGAAAGAAAGGGGGACAGACATCACCACGATAGGCATAGATGTAATAGGGATAAGGATAAGCACAGTAGAAGTGATAAGCATCATGAATCCGGAAATAGGCGACATAAGGATAGGCATCGGGATCATGATAAGGATCACAAAAGCAGTCGTCACGAGAGTCGGCACAAACGTTCTTCCCGTTCCCCAGAAAAGGTTCACTCAAAGTCCAAGCTGCCTGAAACGAGAAAGTCAGCTTCACCTGTTTCGTCAGTGGAGCCTCCTCCCCCAGGAGAGGATGTTCCGGTGAATAGATCCGGGAAACCGACAAAGCCACCTCCACCTGTGATTTCCGATAAAATACCCAGTCAGGCAATTGAAGTTAATAAACGTATAGACGAGGAATTGAAAGAACGGTTAGGTAATATAAGTAAGGATGAAAAGATTGGCGAGAATGTGACATCCTCTTTAAGGTCTGCTTCATCGAATGAGGACAAACCGTCTAAGAAGCGACCTAGAGAATCGTCTGCTAGTGACATTTCAAGTTATAGTAACGTTAGTGCAAATGAACAAAGGCTACTAGATAGGGCCCTTAAAATTCGGGAAGCGTTAGCTAATGAATTTCACGCTACTGAAACGCCATCACAACGGCCAAAAGTCATACCAATAGAAAGTTCTAAGAAGTCTGCTAAGCTTTCAGACGGCGAAGTCGGTAAGACATGCCATAAAGTGGTCGACTACATTGAATGTAATGATCTTTGTTTTAAAAGTCGTATGGTCGCATGTTTTGTACAGCATCTGACGTTTCAGAATTGTCAATAAACCAGGGAATGTCTTCATTTCTAAACAAAGATATCCCAGGTTTGCATAACCTCACACGAGTCACTCCGTCAGCCAGCAAACCAGGGCAGCCAGGACATCATGGACAGGAGAAAAAGACAACTGATGACAATCGGCAACGCTCCGACCGGGATTGGTAATATTCGATACACAACTGGAATCTAAGATATCTGTGTTTTATATTCTCTACGATCTCATTACTTTTGTTTAGGTCGCGACAAGACAGGAAGGACAGGAAGCGACACCAAAAAAGCGAGAAGCACGAGAAGCGCCATCAAAACGACGATCGTAACCGGCGTAAAAACGATCGGCGTCATTCAAAAGATGACAGACACACCGAAAAGAACCCGCAAGATAGGGATTACCGGGCAAACCGTGATACTCATCCAAATGGAAGTGGAAAGGATATGGATTACAGAAATCCAAACCCAAACTTCAATAGTCGAAGCGCTAGTGCTCAAAGCCCTCATCAGAACATCCCCAGCGTGCTTAGTAGCAATTTCGTTCCAATCGGTCCTCGGCCAGATGCGTGGGCGGATGAATCTTGGGATGCTCCCCCACAGTGTCCTGGAGCTGGGGGCCAAATTCCTGTAGTTGGTACGCCATATCCTCCGCATCCCCAATATCCTCCATCATACAATCCAAATCAGCAGAACCAATGGAGAAATCCTGGACCTTGGCAAGGATATCCACCTACGAACAATTATTATAATAATAACTATTGAAGAGTTTAGTTAAGACTTATGTACACATTATGAAAGAGATCTTCGACTGATATCTGAACAAATGAAAGTGTAATTTGTGTGCAGTCTTTTATATAATTGGGAAAATGGAAATTTCCCCATTGCGAGTCTAAATTAACTTTGTTGCGAATACATTTTACCCCAATATAGTCATTTGGAAGAACCTCGGATCAACTCTGAAGACACATTTTTCAATTTAAAACTTAGTCATTGTTATGTTTGTTGTTTTTGTTTACGAATAGCCAGATGCATTTGTATTTTATGGTACATGATCTCTGCACCGTTCCTGGCAGTAAGACATCCTGGTTATGCATTTATTTAGACAATAAAGCTTCCATGAATTCGCTACGGTGCGGTATATCACAATCGTTTGTATACAACAAGGAACAAAACTGTTATTTAAAGATGACTTATTTTTATTATGTGAAGTAACACTGGTCAAATGAAATCACAATTGTAGCAATTTTGATCTAAGAACTTAACGAACATGAAATGTTATGCCGGGAGGGCGTATTTCCGCGGACTAGAGATTCATAACTGTACAGTATTATTAGAACACTTCATAAAAGCAGTTACAAGAATACTAGGAACCAACATAACTGTTAACAAGAAGACTGAAACTAAACACCATCACGATGCATTGTAGCCACTCGAAACATGCTTAGCTTACTGACTTGCAGTGGTGGTGCCATCATGGAGTATTGATCAACGTTTATGTAAATTGGCTTTGTCGATAGTTTCGATAGTACAAGCTGATAACTATACAACCTACTTAATAACATTTTTCGAAGCTTTTTAATACTTTACATGTAAAATTTCAATAGACCCCGACAAGTTTTTGAACTACAATAGGTTCTGGCAGTCTGTTTCCCCATCGGGGCACACACACGATTTTCCTCCCCGTGCGCTCGGAAGGCACAAACGCTGGTCCCCACATGTATTGTATTCACAAGGACTGTAAGCTGCAGACCAAAGACACAGGATTACGAACTCTTCAAGGATTGTTGACAAATTTGTTATGCTTTCATACCATGAGGACACGTTGAAGGAACGAAAACGACCCCATATAGCTTTCCGACTCCTCCCAACTGAGCGTCGTATCCCAGAGAAAGTACACCGGTCTGACGATTTCCACGCTCTATTTTCTTCCTACAATTTACAATACATATTGTTTTTATTCATGCAATTAATTTTAAGTATTCGAAAGGCCTTACGATTCCCAGTCACTCCAGTAAAACGTATCAGGGCCTAGGGCAAGGCCAAACGGATACTTCATCTGGGATATGTAACTTTTGCGGTTCCTTCCATCAATTCCAACGCATTCTAAAATGTATTTTTAAATTCACATCATGAATCATATTATAAATGCTGCAAAACGAAGTGAAAATAGTCTTTATCATATCCAATTCAACCTATTTTCTGTGTTCCTGCATCTGCCCAGCAGAGCTCTTCCGTTGATGAGTCGACAACAAGTGAGTTGGGCAGAGCTAGTCCTTCTCCTACAAGGATTTTCCTTTCTTGACCGTCCAATCCAGAGGTTTCGATTTTCGGGTAGTCCCTATTCCAATCGCTCCAGAATAACCGTCTAAATTTATTAAGACATGCGTAAAAACTACCATTTCATACAATAGTTAGCTGTGTAAATGGGCAAAGCTCACCCTCTTTGTGGGTAAACAGCTATGCCTCTCGGATTAACGAGCTCTGTAGAAATAACAGTTTTACGAAGTTTCGTCTTCAAACTGGCGACTTCAATAGTGTCCTTGAGTGAATCAGTCCAGTAAATATTTTGCGAAACTGAATCGATGCTGAGGCCTTCGGGGGATCCGACATCTTCAAGTTAAATAGCAATACATTGATTACAACAAGGAACACTCAAAACAATGGCTATATTTTAAGCTAAGTACACGCGCGGTTAGGAACTTTATAAATTCAACCTTCTTCAAGGAATGTGACCTTGTCGGAGCCATTGAAGCTTGCACTTTTGATAGCCCGTGTGGAAACATCGCTCCAGTAGATCCGATGGTTGGGACAATCAATATCGATTCCAATGGCAGTTTGAAAAGGCTCAATGATAAGTGGCACAGCTACACCAGTATTGAGTGGAATCTTAATAAGAGTCATGCCTTTAGTGACTATTAAGAATTCTCCCCCACTGAGTGGTACAACTTCTTTACAGGCATAACCATCTCCTTGATAGCCTGCAGTGAAAAAGGTACAGCTTTAAAAAAATTGAAGTGTACCGATTTATCTTGGCCTAATACGCAGGCAATGGCAGTTTCTCTCACGTACCTTGCTTGCATTGACATTTCCAATCCCTTGTTAATGGGTCTGGTGAACAATCAGCGTTAACGTCACATATTGTTCTGTCTTGATAACAAGGAACTGAAGATCGACATCTAAAACCGTCACCTTCATATCCCTGCAATTTAGAGATTCGTCAATGTTATGGACGCATATCTACTGCTATGAGATATCGTTGTTACCACTTACTGGGGCACACTGACACTGGTAGCTCCGAGATTCTTGATCCAGTACACATTCCGCATTGTCCGCACAATTTTGTTGAACATGACAGCTAAGCAAGTCTTCCTGACATCTCAGTCCATCTCCTTTATAACCTGGATTGCATTGACAGGCATACTTTGACTGTTGCGAGCTCCAGGTACACTGTGCGTTAGGATCACAATTTCGCAAAATGTCACACCCTGTACTACCCAGCGGTTGGCAGTTTTTTCCGTCCCCAGTAAACCCTGAAGGGATTCCAAACGAGGTACTGTTTGTTAAGATATCATTGCAGTACAAAGAACATTATACATCATATTGAAGTTTTAGGCATTCTGCATACCGTCTCGACACATGCATGTATTACGCTCTTTGACAGCATCGTAAGTGCACAAACCGTACGGCCCACATTCTGCGTGGCTGGAGCACTGATTCCTGACTGTTTTTATAAGCAGAATAAGCAATCAAATCCTTAATTCGCATACACGGGAATTTTCTTTGAAACCTTTTGGCAACATGATATCGTGTTTTTCTCGCATACCTTCCGGTTTGCAACGTCGCCCGTTTCCAGTAAATCCAGGTTTGCAAACGCACACATACCTGCCTCCGCTCACTTCACACATGGCATTTTCATCGCAAAGAGATGGCATTTGGGCGCATGTAGGGGCAGAATTTTGGTCATTATTTTCAGCTACAACACCCAGAAAAAAATAAAAATTCCAGTAGCACTTCAAACAAGTTTATCTTTTCAATGTAGGCTTATTACGTAACACGACATAGTTTTTGTTGCTCCATTAAAGCGAATCGTACCTGAACCGACAATATCCACAACGGGTACGCAAACACCACGAATATCATCGTATTCGTATCCAGCTAAACAGTAGCATGAACCGAGGACGCAGATTGGAGGCGGAACTGGTTCATCGACTCCGGGATCTGGTTTCATGTTTTAAAAAAACACATATTATCACGTTGTTTTTGAAGCGCTCGTAGTAATCAAGTATGCATGCATAATAAATTAGATTAGTAGGTATTTTTAGTTCCTTTATCATTATTCATGGTTTCAGATGTCAGACTTACATCCACCAGATCTCATGCAAACGTATCCGTCACCAGTGTAGCCAGCCCGGCAGACGCACTGATACTCCTGAATGGTTTCATCAAGTCTGCAGTCCGCTTCAGCATGACAGTTATTTTCGATATCACACGGTTCTAGAAATGAATGGACCAGAATAGGTTCCATAAATTAAATTTGAGTCGGAGTGAGGAGAACCAGTAGTTGGCGAGTTAAAGAGAAAAGCAAGGTAAAATGCATGTAAAGGGAAAGAGAGACGTTGCGCGTCATATCTCAACAAAGCAGTGCTGATATCGGTTTGATTTATGGGAAACGAAACTTGCATAAACGAATTCAAGGAAACGCCTACCATCTCGCTGATGACACTCTAAACCGTCTCCCACATAGCCTGGTTGACAACTACAAATGTAAGAGTTGCTGGATCCACTGTAGATGCATTCAGCATAGGGGTGACAGAGGTCTCGGACTTGACGACAGTCAGGTTGACTATTTTCTGTTTCTTTAAAAGTCAATGACAATTGTTGTTGAACATGGTATCATGCTAACTAAATAAAGAGCTGCAATATGAAGATAAAAACCTGGAATCTCGATGCCTGTATGTTCGTAGCAGTACAAGCCGTCTCCAATAAATCCTGGTAGGCATCTACATTCTGGCTGAGCACCGGGCACTTCTTGGCAAAATGCATTTGGTCCACATTGAATGTGAACACAGGTCATTATCTCTGAATCCGGGTGTAAAGTAAAAATGTAAAATTGTCATCGCAGATATCCAAGTGTTAAGAAATTTCACAACAGATTTATTTCTCACCCTTGCATGTGTAGCCATCCCCAGAATAGCCAGGTGGACATTCACACCTGTATGAACCTGGAAAGTTAGTGCACACTGCAGTGACATCACAAGTTGAAGTTCCAATCTGACATTCGTCAATGTCAACACATCGAGGTGGGTCTGATGTGTTTGCCTCTGGGTTATCATATTTGTACTGCTGCTCATACCTACGTTCAAAGAAAGTCAAATATGAGTAAAAAATTTGAAAACCTGCCAAATCTAAAATAGCCTTTTATTCGCAGTATGCAAAAAATATGCGTTGTTTAAAAGTAAACTTTACCCAAGATTACAGATACATCTATAATCATCTCCTTCCACGACGCAAGAACTGTTAGGCCCACACTTGTCCTTGTTTTCTTTGCACGGGTCGTTGCCTATATTATTACAAAAAATGACTAATTACATCAACTCATGTTATCTATCATCTTCGACTTCTTTCTCATTTACTGCTAACCGTCCACTGGGCTAATGGTGCTGGTAATAGCATACCGAGCAATCCCTTGTGTAGCATCGAAAATTAAATAGTTCTTGCCAACTTTCATCGATGTTGTTTCCAGCTCAGGGGGCACTGGTGCAGCCCATGGACATTCCTTGTATTCAATTGTTTGCACCAAAGAAAAGGGAATTTCTTCAGACGTGCCTTCCACTTTGTATGAGTGTGAGGATCGCGATCTTATCGTTCCAGGGGATACTCGTGTAAATTCCATTTTCAAGTCAGCCACCTCGATACTTTTCCCAATAGGGACAAGAGGCAATGAACCGTGGAGCCTAGTGTCAACTTTCAAATGACTGAACACATCGAGTCCTAGAAAGTTTTGGTGGACGGACACTTTTTGTCCGGTTTGGTAAAAATTGAGCTCAGCGGTATAGTTAAGGTGGCCACCTAATCATGAATGTAGTAGTTTAGTAGGTTGAAGCATTTTTACGTGTCAATATTTTTTGGCAAATGATGTATAAATTTTTTTTTTCACCAGTCAATGTGAATCCATTGGGAGCTCCGCGTACACTCTGGCTAAACAACCAGCCGATGCTTGTGCCCAAAACGATTACAGTTTGAAGGTCGTAGCCGAGCCGCTCAGGAATTTTGGCAGCGGCAGTGTATGACCGACCGTCTTGGGGTACGATGTAAGAAAACAAGTCTGAATCGTCAATACCCATGCCATTCAGAACGCCTGTGACTTTTCCACTGAATCTAACGGGAACATCTGCAAAGTTTGACAGAACGAAAATATTTACGGTTTTGCAGCTTTCATCACCTAGTTTTTCGGAGTTTTTATGTGGCTGGAGTTTTTCTCTCATCAAGACTTGTTAAATTTCTGTTATTCCAGCAATTAATGTATTATGGCCATAAGAAAAAAGTGTTAACAAAAAATTGCTTCCGGATTCCAAAGAGTCTGAAAATTTCATGACGATTTGTCTCACAAATCTTTTTACATACGATTGTAGGTTTTTCGTACCATTTTGCAGGCAAACTCGGCCATTGCCATAAAATCCTCGAACACACTGACAGCAATAACCAGGTTCATAATCCACGCAGTTTGCAGAGCTATGACATGACGTTGATCCGCCAGCTGCACAAGAAGAGCTCGTCTCAGAAGAGGATTCCGCTGCGGAACATGTTTTCAGGAAAGGATTAGTCGGTAAATCAAAAACAAAAAATGTTGATGATAAGTATGTTCAGCGGATTTTCATTGTATGAATTCCACATGTGTCCTTTTTTCGCAGCTGAATTCCGCATTCTTTGTTTCCACATATTGTTCACATAAAAGTCTTCTCGGAAAACGTTTTTCATTTAAGGCATCATTACCTAAGTTTGTATTGAGATCTGGTTCTTCGACTTCATCACCTATCCTTCCGACCCGAAATGTCCAAACACCGTCTTCATTAATGTTGGATCGTCTGCTAACATCATTAAAATTAGAGGCTTACAAAATCAACGCGTTTAGGGATTAAACATGTTCTTCTCCACCTACTTGCTCAAGCTGGAGACTTGTTCAGTTCCAGATCCTTTGAGCGAGAAATGCGGCCCACTTCCGGAATTCAAACCAGCCTGCGCTTTCGCATCCGGCATGTTTGGATTCTTTCCAGTTCCTTGGATCCATTCTATTTTGTCGTATATCATAATAATGTACGACTCGCCGCCATCAGACGCTATCACAAGTTGAAATGTGTTTGCCTTAAAAAACAGAAAGCCGATTGCAAAAAATCTTTTTTTAACTGTACGGGCATTTCAAATTGTGCAAAAAGTTTAAACAAGCATGCATAATTTAACTACGTGTTATCGTTTAAGATGAGTAAATGCAAGTGTAATGAGTCATCAAAGTGATTGACGATAAAGACGATGATTGTGTTTGAATCTCATGAAACGTCTGCAAACTTTAGAATAGCGAATCCAGGTCAGTGACAACAAAGAGGCATCGTTTATAAATTCACATACAAAGCCGTTTTTCACGGAATTCTCTTCCTCCGAAATTACTTGAAAGCGTTTCCGCACATAATTTTCATGCAACAGCAAATCAAACTTTTGAACACAACAACTGTTTCAAGCATGCCGTTTTGCCGTCACATTTTGAAACAATTATAATTTAGTGTACGTTTAGTAAACATTCGTTTTCCTTGTTTTCAGTCCGATTGTGAATGACAAGCGGCGAAAATATCTTAGAAGAAGATGTCATGAAGCATTAAATATGGCTTGCAAGCTTTCTTTTGGCAAATCGTTCTTGTAGGAAGCGTTCAATTGAATGGAAATAAGGTTGTTTTTGTTTTCTGGTAAAAATGTGAATCTTATTTCGTTATGTAATCTTGTCACTCCATGTTGCTGTTTTGAGAAAGGGAAACTACAAACTTGTGAAGATGCAGTTTGCAGTTCAAACTTACAAGTGAGCAGTTAGCAGACGATGAGGAGGCAGATGCATTACATCTGAAATCGGATACGGAACTATTAGTAGCAGAAGCTGATGTACTATTTGAATTTATAATAGCAGTAGTGCCTGTTTCATTGGTCACCTGTCCCATTCGTCAAAGCACGACTCCGAAATAGCTGACAAAAAATAAGACATTTTTTCCCAAGGAAAACGGGAGATGAATGGTGACTCAGATTTCACCGAGAAAACATTTTAGAAAAAGGATCAGTGAGGGAGATGATGTACAGAGGCAAAAAAGAGATCAAGAACGGCGAGAGAAGGATCTTCTTGAGGAAATGAAGATGAAGAGTCGGGCTTGTTATGCAAGACAAACAAACTTTTGACAACCGGTACATGGTTATAAGAAGCGTAACATGCCGGTTAAAAATTATCGTTTTACATGCTGTCAAGATTTTTTTTAAAAATCGTATGAGCTTTTAAGAGCGTCTGGCTCTTCTAGATTTTACAGCGTGCAGCCAAAAAAATGAAGTTTTCCTTGGATGAATTAGTGTTTTTCAGTCATAACAATAATAGAAAATGAATGGAAAACTGGGTTAATAGATTTAAGAATGTTCCGGTCAAGAATTTGTTTCGGTGTAGATTACAGAGTTGAGAAGAAATGTTGACAGGTACATTAGTTTCATATGCATAGAGTTGTCAGTTGAATAGGAGTACCTAGTTTACCTAGGTCAGAAAAATATCTCCGTAGAACAGTTTCAAAGGATAAGCCATGATTGTACGAGTAAACTTACCTTATCACTTCTACGATCGTAAGAAGCAACGTTGTCCCATGTTACAATTAGCAGGCTGGAAGGCACGAAGTTGACAGCGGATGTGAAATGGTCAGTGAACATGGTGCGAGCCCTTTCGAGCAAGTCGTCCGATTGCGTTTCTCTAAACGAAAGAAAGCCAAGCAAATTTTGAAGACCAAATATTACGTGAAAAGGTCTTATAAAAAATGCACGTCTAAATAGAAGTTGTTTACATGTGTTTCAATTCGCCCCGTGTAAGTGAGCTTTTCTTTAACTATTAAACTTCCTCAACTAATTATGGAGAGTACGGGAAATATACGTATTGAATAAAAATATGTAACCAAAACTAGTACATTCCTATTATTCTACTCATACTTTAAATTACGTAAAAATCAAAATGTTTTATTGTTAGGGTTGATGTAATTTTCTAACGAACTGGACTTCTTCGTGCCTCGTGAAAGGTTATGTTATTTTACTTGCAAAGAGTCGATAACAAGGTGACATGTCAAATATTCTTGTTAGGCAGCTACCAACCTCCGGGAAATCCCCTTTCGGCACAGCGGCCAAGGAAATCTAGCGATGAACGCACGTTTAATATTTACATTCAACTGGATCGTGACTGGTAGTAGGGCATGGCTCCGAGTGTCCGATTACTATTATTAGTATTCAACCTTTATTTTATGTGCAAAGCTAGGCTCGTTACTACACAAACTATCCGAATGTTATTATTAGGTATTAGCCGGTTATGACTTCGGTAGAGCACAAGTACAAAAGGCTAAACGCTGTTCGCATTTCGTATTCGAAAAAACAGGTATTTAAACATGGAAGCAACGCAACAGCATAATATCGTCATCTTCGAAAATGATCATTGATCATCAATGAAAGTAAATACTTATTGTATCTTGTTTTTAATCTTGTACTAATAATAATGCATTTTAAAAAGGTTCTACAAATGCGAACAGTGAGAAGTTGACGCAACACGCGTAGTTGAACAATAAAGATGCTTGATGACCTCATGCATACGACCGGACTGGTACTGCACTGGTAGGTCTACATCACCATTTTTACACTCTGGCCAAGACTAAAACCGATTAATTCTCAACATGACTTGTGTTCTTGTTCGTTCTTGAATTCATTTTGTGTTCGCGTGGTTATCGAAATCATTTAACTATAAAGTTCTGTTTGATGAACATGCATCTTTTTTTCTTTGAAACTCAAGACTTTTCTTAAAACATGTCTTGTTTTACTATGATTATTATTCTTTGCGAAAAATATTGGGACAACTACTGTCAAGACGGCCTTCCTGAATATGCACTCGCAAAAATACAAATGTGCTGATTGAAGATAGGCATACAACTAGAAATATTGTCGTTTTCATGTATCTCACACACGGAATACTAAATGAGACACGTTTACCAGAGAAACAGAACATGGAGCCGTTTTTTCTTGCAGATTGAACTATATAGCAGTCCCTATAATCATTCTCATCCCCGTATTTACTATTGTCAGCTTGATTGTAAATAACCAGGCATCATTGTCAGCTCTATTACGAAAAGTTAAATTTGCATCGCGCGCTCGGAAGATTATTGATATGTGAGGATGATCATGATAAGATATGATAATGAAAAGGACTTTTGCAAAAAAAATCGTTGGGATTGATGTCCGCCATTAATCTCAGACGCGATTACTTACTCATTGCGTAGCCAATCTATACCTACTGTGTGTGCATAATAACAATGATTATATGTTCAT